>JANPWX010000049.1:2819152-2974152 GCA_024734555.1 Trochalopteron elliotii
AAAGCAAGGGAATATCCAGTTGGCCAATCTGGTTTTGCTTACAAGTGTAGATCATCACTCTACTAAAGTTAAAAGTGGCAATTCTAATCCCCACCCATTGAGTATTTGTGCTACACTGCACAAGTTTTTGGGTATTCTGAGTACTGTGGTGATTTTTTCCTATGGGCAATTAAAAGCAATAAAAATGCCTCAGAGTGTATCTAGAACAGGGTGAGACAAAGTACCAAAATGATTCATTTGAATGTTCATGTCTGCGGTTCATTCACTGGAGCTATGCTGATTTAAGGATAGAAGCGGAACACTTACCAAGAAAAAATTGCAACTATCACTGAAAAATATCTCATTTAATAATATAGTGCAGGGAGAAGCAATTTTCAGGAATACAAAGTCTTCTTTGTGTCTTAGTTCTCAGGATTTACATTAAATCTGAAAGTCTCAGTAACATCTCACCCTGAAATTATTATCATGTTGCAGATAAAATTCCATGGTGACTTGCACTGAGGACACAACATTTGTCCACAAATTAATGATGTCCTTGGCCAGGATACTACAAATACATATACTAAAATTTTCTGATGGTCCTCTGCACAACTACACGAGAGCTTGAAGCTTATGGATGCATACGAAACCTATCTCATGTTTACACATTACTGAAATAATATCACCCTGCAGCTTGATCAAGCTTCTGTTCTTTGATGGCTCGGTGGTCTTTCCTACTCCTCCTTTGAAGTTTCATTGCTGGAGAGATTAGCTATACAGGAGACAGCAATACACCTGGACATGTGAAGCCTTATTGTGGTTATAAAAAATTTCACAGGGATAGATTAAAGGAACACAATAACCAGAGCAAGCAAGACCACAAATCATTCTCAAATGGCACATGTAGAAGCTCCAGTGGCTTCTCTGTGAGCTTTAAGGGAGATGGTGATGTTCATATCAAGACCAGTACCTTGTGATGTCCTCCCTGGCCTTCCTTCAGCCAAAATGAGCCACAGTGCTTGTCTGAATTGCCATGGAAATCTTGGTAATCATCTGCAAGGAAAAAAGTCCAATAAAACCATAAATTATTTTTATATTTGTGCACAAAGTAAACCTCTGGAAAGGAAGCAGCTGGGTTTTGGTCCCTCTCCCAGGAAGATGCTGACAGGTTTCAGGTTGATCATTTTCCCCCTCCATCTGAGTGATAAATAGGTGGTTATTTCTCTCCTACATTCTGAAGGTGTTAGTATGATAAATGCAGAGAAGACTTCAGATGCTGGGATGTTGGAAATAACAATTGAATAAATGAAAAAAGGGGGGAAAAGTAGAAATAAAGAAATAATAGACACAAGAAGAATGACACGGGAGGGTATTTTAAACTCCCCAGGAAGTATTCTTCCAAAGACAGAAGGAGGTTAATTTTCTTATGTAGGCATAGTTGTGGATCAAGAATGAGGCACAAGGACGTGAAGTACTTGAATAAACTTTTCTTAGAAAACACAGGTCACATATGTCCCTCAAGATTCTGAAAAGCAGTGACCTCTGGAAGGAACAAAAATGTACTCCCACATTATAGCAAGCACTGGTGTGGCAAAAATAAAGGTCTGTATTACATCTTTTAATGTATGGCATATGGAGTATAAGCCAAAAACACACTTAACAATTATTTCAATTTTTTTTCTTTTTAAATTATTTCAAATTCCATGCAGTAAAAGACAGTCAAGTGTATTTCAAATCACAGTACAGGAAGGATCTGCTCTCAGGTGTTACAGTGGTTGATATACAATCTATGCACATACAACGTCACAGTTTTCACCTTGTGTTTGTGTACAATTGTATGGATATATTTCTTACTTTCGATAAATATATGCACACATGTACAGGTGTACATATGTTGAGCATTCATAGTGAATGGAGAATTTACAGATATTTACATCATCTGGGGTGAAAGAAGAGGTCTACTGGAGTCAGCAAAACAGCATAAAATACAGCTGCTGGGTATGTCACCTGTGTGCACACATGCAGGATAACCTGTTCAAACTGTCTCTACCTATTTTGTATATGGGATCCATGTATGGACCCATAAACCTACATTAATATACCTTTGTAAAGATGGTTCCTGTGGTTTTCTTTCTTTAATTTTTCTTCTTCTTTTTTCTTTCTCCAGTACACAAAAATGGGTTTCCAAACAGCCTTGCTGAAATGATGAATACTTTAAAAATGTTTTTGGAATCAAATGAATAAAGCAGTAATTATCTTGGCCAAAAAAAAAAAAAAAAAAGAACAATAAAAAGAATAAAGAAAACAATAATATTCTACATTTAAGAAATGGGAGGGAGAAGGAACTCAAGCCTGTTATTTAATCATTACATGCTCTTTTTATATTTTATTTGTAAGGCTATGAATGCTCTTTTCTTTCTATACCAGTGAGCTCATTACTTTAATTCCTCATAGATTTCTCTGAACAATTTTTGCTAAGTAAAAACACAATGTAATTCTTCAATGGCTGTAACAGTAAGAAGCTGCTCAAATTAAAGATCAATAAAAAGCAGAGAAAAAATCTGTATGAAAATAAATAAATAAAAGAGAAGATGGGAAATGCCTGCAATTAGACAGGATGAAAAATCTAAAAAGAAATTAAATTTAGTTGTAATACATTTCCCATTCTTTTCTTCATGAAAATTACTACTGAAGTGGTTTTTTTTCTGTAATTTAAATGTTAAGCTGCCAGATGTGTGTCTCATGCTTGAAGAGTTGAAGCTTTGCATTATTTAGCATATTAAGATTCACAGAATTTAAAAAAGGGCTCCTTTATTGCCTGGAGGTTCTAATTAAGTAAACCTTAGCCTGGTACATTTAAAACTTGCAATACAAGAGATTTTACTTCCTTTTTTTTCTCGGTAGCCAAATCTCATCAATATAATAAATATGGAAAATACTTAGGATGATACAATTTTTCTTTGGCTTGAGGAATTAAACCTATCTATTATTTTAAGAAGTTTTTAATAGAGGCCAGCAATCAGAAAGACATTTAAAGACTCCAGTCTACTTTTTAATCATATGAGTTGCTCCTACTTAGTGGTTGGGGGAGAGGGGATGTGTCTTATAAAACTGAGCTGTGTAGAAATTGTTTCTTCCACAAGCAAAAAATAAAGCATTTCTGAGAGAGAAACAAGAACCACACAGTTCTTTATTACTAAATTGCATTTTGCTTTTTTACAACTTTTTATAATTGACCACAGAAAACTAATAAAGCATTAATTAGCTGCACTATCAGCAATTTGTTCATTGAAGGAGTTGGGACTGCTGTATCAGAAACTGTAATGGCATAGAAATTCCTTTGACACAGAGTACACATAAATCATACCTTAAATACAGTTATTTTTGCCATTTTAGAAAATGTCAAAGGTGTCAACTTTGTCCAGATATAACACTAAGCAGTGACTATTTTAGTAAATTGACTCAAAATATATTTTTTTTCCGTGACAGGGGAACATAATATCATTCATGATAAAAATGAACAATTTGAGGAGGAGAAAACAGCACCAAGAATGATCAAAGACAGGTATCATAGCTGTGACAAAGGCACAGTGGCAGATGTAGACTCTCTGTTAATAAGTTTATTTTGAAGTCAAGAAACATATGCATAAAAGCAGGAAAATACGATTACACCAGAGCATGGGAAAGACAATAAGATTCTTAATCCAAAGTTATAAATCTGTGATCAGCTATTAAGAAGTCCAGCAGAATAGTTTAAATGTCTACACTCGTATAAGACAAATAGGAAAAATAGGGTGGCATTTTTTTCCCACCATTGTGGAATGGGCATGACAATACTAATGTCTGGATTTGGAAAACCATGGTGATATGTTGAAGGTTATTTGCAGACCTTGACAGTGCTGAGAGCAGTCATTTCTGGGTCATACTAAGTCCCAGCCAAATGGTTTAGATACCACATGGATCATGCCTGATAAGGGATACAAAGAAAGGGTTACCCGTACAAAATCCCTGAGCTCTGCTGGGGCCTAAGTTTTAAAACACCATGGAAAGAGGTTGGAAACAAAAACATTATTGCTACTCTGTTATCTTTTCCCACATCAGCCTTCTCAAGGCAATAGCGGAGCATAAAAGCATGACCTTTAAAATCACCCTTTAGAGGGTGTCTTACTGCTTCCTCACCCTTGCAGAATAAAACTTAATCATTTTTTACCCTCTGCATTCAGTCTGGAAGTTATCATCCTTGGTTATGTCTTCTGTAACAAGTACTGTGGTGCAACGGGAGTGAACCTGTAGAATGAAACCAAGGTTTAGGGGGATGCCACTTACCAGTGGGGACCTCACTGTGTGTTGAAAATTTCATGTCAGAACACTTTTTTAGTCTGGTCCTGGTGACTGATGGCCCATTAGCACCTAATACACACATCTAAAGCACATCCCCTTGCTCAGCTTCACCCTAAATGTCTATAGGGCTGATAGTGGGAAATATTTATGATTTATGTATGGGGGCATGGGGAGTCTAAAAGATTTTTTTAAAAAAATATGGGCAGAAAGAAATAGCACAGCTATGAAATTACCTTACACAAGTTTGAAGGGAACTACTTCTGATGTATATGGGGCCAAAGAAGAGAAGGGAAGTTCAGTCCCTTCTGATAGCTGCAACCTCTCTTTGAGTCAGTGGGAAATGGTTTTAGAGTGATGCAATCCAAGAGTGGAGCAGAAGACAAAGAAATCACCACAGCAGGGGCAGAAAATAAGATGAAGGTCCTATTTAGACTCCCTTCTTAGTAATGCACTAGTCTATGGGAAATCAAATACATGGCAAGAGTTGGAAAATTGAAGAGTTTGTAGTGTGTGGATTTCAGAACCATAAGCAGGATCTGAATTTGATCCCCATTGGAAAATCCAGTGTAATCCTTTACACAGTCCTGCTAAGAGAAGGAAAAGACCAGCAGAGAAAGAAGTTTCAGCCATATGACATTCTGTCTCTGGGGCCCTACCTGTATTAAAAAATGAAGCATAAGCAATCTTCATTTTAAAATATCACTTTGTTTCCTTTAAAGTGGCACCCATGAGAACAACTTTTTTTGGTTTTTTTTGTTTAGGCAATTATTTTTGCATCTGCATACAAATTTTATGAAGAAGAAAACAGCACCTCAGTAGGGAAAGAACCTCACTGCAGTATAAGGAGAAATATTGCAGTGAAGATTCACTGGTTTTCATAAAATTGTTTCTGAAATGCTTGTGAGCATAAATATAATCCTCTCAACGAAGCTATTTCTCACTTACATAAGCACATTTTTACAAATGTAAAGCCTCCTCCCTAAAGACAATGATAAAATTAGAATGAAGCTGGTTTTGTGTTTGGTATTTTGATATAGAAGGAACATCTTAATAAATTCTGAATTCAGTTCTGAGAGTTATCTGCTGCTACTGTTACAAGCCCCTTGGTTAGCCCAATGCCTTCTTTGCTTAGATGTTATTCTGAAGATTTGCTCTGACAGAAATGTCTTTTGATGTCACAAAAGGACACAATTCACTTCCCAATGTTTCTCCACAAATGCAGGCAGGGCTTTGAATTTGAAATCTTGAATATGAACAATATTGAACACCTTATTTTCAGTACTCAGTTTGTTTTAGAGGACAGACATCAAGCAAAAGATCCCTTCTGAGGTAGATGATCTGAAAATAGGAGCTAAAATTTTATCCTGGGTATGTCCTAGAAAGGTGATAGAATAAATAGAGAGGTGAAGGAACCACAGAGGTTCTGTCAAACCCCAAAAATGAACAGAATGCCAATTGCTTGTAACAGTTTGAGTAACAATATTTATGACAAATATTTCATATGTTTCCAGAGGTTTTACTTGTGGTACATGCATAACTGGGGGCTTTGAAAAAAGAAATTAGGCTTCATATGAGAGAAAGGCTGGGAATAAGGTGCCTGCTGGGATGAGCATTGGTGGAGAAAAAAATGCAGGCACTGTTGAAGCCTCAAATAAAACATCAGGTACAGTATAAATCCTAGTTTATATGTCATCCTGCAAAAAGTATCTGGGGATTTCTAAATGAAGCTTTTTTTTCTCTCCATCATTCTTAGTGCAGTGAGTTTAGTGGTGACATTACTGACAGTGTTCCATCACAGAAAATCTATGCTTTAGTGATGTGACTTTTGAAACAAGTTTTTCATTAAAATAATGTGCAATAGATGCAGTACCTGAAACTGAGCTCATCAAGGAAAATTTCTGTTGTCTCGTGAATAAAGATAAGCAAAAACTTTTTTCACCTAATTCAAAGTCCATGGATATTTTGGAGGTCTGCTTGTAGTTCAGGTAAACTCAGGAATTTTTTTTTATTGTTTTCAGGGTTTTTTTTAATCCTCAGTCAATTAGAGTATTATCTCTTAATATACCTAGTCAGATCTGATGATGATGCAAAATAATGCCCTTTGAATCTTGCTTTGATGAAAGTTGTGGTAATTCAGTACTTTTCAATGTAGTTACTTCTGTAGCTACATTGTTTCAGGGTATTTGCAAGAGGTTGTCTTGTACCGAAAATGTGGGTTCTAAAATGCTGTGTTTGCCACTAGGTCTCTGCCAAACTCCACAAAAATATTTTGAATAAAAATTCACTATGTAGGGTTTGGATCTAGATAAACATTAGTGATGGGAAGAGGGGAGAAGGAATACCTCTCTACCTGCACAAATAATATTTGGGTTTTGAGACACACTCTAAAGGTGGAAATATCCAAAAGTTGGCAAGGAAAAGAAATCAGAATAAAAAATATAAAAAGACAAAAGCAAATGTCAAACACCACTAAAAATTATTATAAAACCCTTTTGTTCGTGTAGATTACTTACATTTTCACTATTTTAAGTATTTTAATCTGCTTTGCACAAGTAACGTTGAGCAAATGAACAAAATAAATTTTAAAATAGGTTCTACTAATGTAGAAGTTGAACAATTTTTCTGAGCTAGGGCTCTGTTTATATTCTTAGAAGAACCAACATCTAGAAAAGGCATGTTAGGTGTTGATCTTATCAGGACATGTAATGAGAACCCTTGAAAGATTGAAAAATTTTATTACTTTTTTTCTGTGATAAGCTTAACATTTTGTAACAAACACCCTTTTAACAAAAAATGACACCAGCTCTGCATTCTACTTTGCACGCATCTATGACAGCCAATATCAATATTCAGCATTTATGAATTCTGACTTGGCAATGCCATATTAGCTGCTATTTCTATTTGTGCCCACTTAACATGAGATATTCAGCACACACACCTGTAATAGCAGATGCATAGTTCTAACCTTCCTGGACAGTCAACAGAGAAGGATGGCTCCTAAGAAATTAGTTTTGAATGACATTTCACGGGTTGCTGTGAAAGGGAAGCTGGCATTCAAACTGACATTCATCCAAAATTCTACTGCATCATTTCAGGGAGCCCACAGACTTGCAGAAGACCACAAGCTACTGTTTACACAGGTAAGGGATAGCTGTCAGATCCCAGGTAGCTCTCACTTATCTCATATTTCACAGTTCATTGTCTAACCATGACCTATTACAGCTTCCTGGTACAGAAGGAAGGTCACCCTCTCCCTTCAAAAGGTGCGATTAATTTATTCCCACTTGTACTTTCATCTCTTCACACTGGCCTGGGCTACGAAGTGGGAGTAGATATACATATCCTTGGTACCTGCAAATCCCTGTCCTCTGGCACTCATGGTGGTCTTTGAGTTTAGGAGAAGACCTAGGGGTTATTACTCAGTTCTCAGATAAATACTTTTTACCTGGGACTTAAAACAAAAAACAAACCAGCAAAAACATCTCAAAAACAACCAATAAAACAAATAAACATAATCAAGAAAAAACAAAAACACCATAGCAACCTGCAAGGCTTTGCCTTTGGAAGAAATCCCATGTCCCAGAAGAAAACGTTACCTTATGTAAATATAGACAGGCACTTTTATGTAATTTAGCTCAGCACAATTAACAAAGGATATTGCTATTAATGTGCTGCAGGAAGAAAACGTACTTCCCAAGCATATAACAACAACATGTTACTGGATCCAGGGATATAAATGACCAAATAAAATGAAAGGATGTAAAAATGTCACGGAAACACCAGCCGTAATCTAATGTTGTCAGTGCACTGCACACACACCTTGTAATTACTAACACATTTGGCCTACAAATATATTTTAGACAGGGGAGTCCACTGCTTCTGTACCCTTTTGCCTAAGCTGCTTTTGATCCCTAGCAATTGATTTAAACTCTTCCATCACTTTCTTTGCCCAGTGAAATAATGATATGATATCACAGGGTGAGAGGGAAGGCAAATGGGGGTATTTACACACATGCCAAGCAGATCTACTTGCAAACTTTCAGTAAATTAAGTAACGCAATAAAAGCCCTAACCTGCTGGAAGCATTTTAAGCTCTTCTCTTTTCCTCACAGCTTCTTCTGACACACACGCTTCTCCTCCTTTCACGGCATTAAACTGCTTTTCCACTTCCTTTACAACAGTGGGAATACTTCCCTTATGGGTGTCAGGATCTTTCAGGGAGGTCAGAGGTTGCCCTGCAGAGGAAATGACAAGCTGTGAAATGTAAAAGAACAATTCCTTCCACATGTTTCCTTGCTCCAGGAGCAGTAAGGGGTTGTTGGCTAGCATCATGATGGGATGGGCCAGGCCTTTGCCTTAGCAGTCCTGTCAAAACTAATTTACAATTAAAGACCTGTGCAACTGTTTAAAGCTTTACAACCCTGGTGAGTTTCAACGACTGCTGAAGCCAAGTGGTACAAACTTTAACAGTGGTACAAAATCATTAACAGCCAGGCAGACACATAGAAGGAAGACAGACCAAAAAATACTCTAAATTGTACAGTAACCAGAAAAATAGCACACCTGAAAATGATCTCTCTGTATAATATTTATTTCTGTTATAAGTTCATAGTCTGAGAACTAAAGACATTTCAGTGGTTCTAACTTTTCTTCTGGCTGATGCATGGGACACAGGAGCCACATGCACTGCTGTTAGACAGCAAAACTTGTAAGGGGAAAGAAAAAGTGCAAGGGAAAAATGAGATATTTGTTCATTGTAAAAAAAATTAATGTCCTTAAAACCATTCTCAAACAGCTGCTTTTTTTTCTTTTCCTTTTTTCTCCCATAATAGAGCAGAGGGGTATAAGGGATGAGAAGACTTTCTGGAAAGCAGATTTTAGACTCAGAAAATCTGCATGTAGGTGTTTAGTCCTAAAACAGCTGAGGTAGTGGAAGCTTGTCTATGCGGCAAATCTACCCAGCAAAGCAATAGCAACAAATATTTCTGCTACCCCAGACACTGGGAGCAGTGTATTCATGCTAACACAACACTCTACCAGTTCTATCACAGCAAATCATCCTGCTGCTGGGACCAAACTAGCCTGGCTACCTTTGAATATTCTCCCTCAAAGTCTTGTCTAATTTCACCTCTCCCCCAGCATAGTCAGGCTAACTTAAACTTCTTTCTTGATTTAACACTCCACGGCTTGGGATAATTACTGCTTTAAAAAAATGCAAAGTTGGTCATGACTCTTTAGGTTCACCAAAAATACACAAAAGTTAGCACTAAAAAATAAAAAATTACTGCTTCAGTATCCTAATCCTTAGTGACTGTTCCACCTCCTACCTTATAAGCACCCTTTTTAGGTCTTGAGTGCACATCAGTATATGCTGGTACAGTGCTGACCTTAATTTCAGGACTTCAAAATGGCCAGCCTTAAAGTGGTATGAATAAGTCAACTGGAATGAGAAAAGTTTTCCTTTGGTTCTAAAAACTACAGTGGATAAAATCATCCCTAGCTTTCCACCTGCCTGTTTTATCTGATCACAAGTTCAGATGGGCAAACAAATACAGACTGGTGTTTGTGTGTCAAGTCAGATCAACAACACAGCTGCAAAAGCATTTGGAGGAAGGTTCCAAACAAATATGCAGCAATACTTTCCAAATGAGCCTGTGTCTGACCTAAAAGTGTTTGAGCTGTAGAACTAATATATGAGAGCTGTCCATCCACTTTTCTGAGGATGAAAGGGCTGCCAATTCCAAAAAATACTGTTACACTGACATTTTGCACATGTGAATCCCTTCTTCGTGTGGATGTTAAAGTGAAATGGAGTCTTGCCGTGAGAATGTTTTCTTGATGGATTTGTATATTTAGTGTTTATATGGAGACTCATAGTTTTGAAGTTTTCATGCACTTTAGAAGCCCTTGTTACTTAGACCCAAACTTACCAAGGCAACATTCCTGGGAGTAGCATCAAATTTTCTTACCTTAGCTCCTTCTACTAGAGCTGTTACCACCTTTCACACAACAGTAGATAATGGATTCTACTCAGTAATTATAATTTATTCCCTGACAGGGACTGTTGATCCTGTAAGGGGTAACAGATCAACAGCAGAATATTTTCCTAAGCAAAGCAAAAGATGGTGTTGGCAAAAGCAGAAGCTGTCTTCTGCCATGAACCTCTGAGAGAATACCACTTCAAAAGAGTGGAGAGAAGATATAGTTTGGACTTAGAAACACACCAGATCTGATAATGTGCATCTGTGATCTGCAAAGGAGGTAGAATGGGAAGCATTATGCTGCATTTCCCTGCACTGTGCTCTAGACCAGAGAGCCTGTGCAGCAGGGAAGAACTTCACCTAACCTGACGTGGAGCTGTGGTTTAAAAGAATAATGTAGCCTGGAGTTCATGGAAATAATATGAAGGGTCTGTTTTAAACTTCTAAAACTAAGACAAACTTGAAGTGAAGGCTAAAACACCATCTCCTAACCTGCTTTATTTTGCTTACATGTTGCAGTACCACATATGGTATTGATATATAAGATCACTCACTATTTAGACTACTGCAGTAGAGTGAGTTACAGAGCACCCGTCTTCATTTAGACTGTTCTTGCTTTCTCTGGTTTGTGTCTCAACCTTAATGTCACTCTAACAGAGCTTTCCCCTCCCCACCATGGTTTTTGGTGGTTTAGCAGATATAATACTGTATTTATAGGGCATATCAATGTGCAACAGCTTGCCACAGATCATAAACACATTTTTCTGTTGCAAATGTTGAAGTTGTGATTTTCACCACGTGATTCCCAGTTCTCTAAGGTTTGTTCCTTTAATTGTAAATAGCCAGAAAGTCATCAAGCTAGCATTTAATAAACTTTTAATTTGAAATGGATTACCACATGTTGTGTTTGTTTACCCATTATTAAATCTCTTAGCAACACATCACCAGCAGAAACAGCATACTGTAGCACTGCATAGATACATTAAAAAACAAACCCATGGGGGATATTGGCAGCTAATAATATCTTTAAAGAATGCTCCAAGAAAAATAAATAAATATAAGCAATATCAAAAATTGCTTCTAAAGATTTTGTTTGTGCAAATCTGTTTGGCAGAAAAATTACAGATCCTCCATGATTGCCTTATCGGCAAATTTCAGAGGTCTACGTGCAAAATAGGACATGTACTAATGCTCTTTTCCAGTTCTTAAAAACATGTCTGTATTGACTTTTCAAACTGAGCATCACGAGTTTTTCCAAGTGTTTCCAGAAAGCATGATCCATTTAGCTCTATGCATGCTCTATGTGCATTTCCAAATGCATGTGAAGATTGATGGTAGCACCAAACAAGTTTGATCCATTAAGAGTTTGTCCATAATTCTTCACTGCTGGTAAGAGTTGCCTGCAATTCTACTTTTTGGATCCACTATTCATGGTTTGCTGCCTCTAAAAGCAACTTAGCAGATATGTAGAAGATATATGACAACAAAAAAGACTTTAATCCTCAGTATAGTCTATGTTTACACCTCCATGCTTATCAGGGTGGTTATATAAAAGCCTTTTGATCACATTGAAGTTGCTGCTTAGCTTAAAAGCATCTCAGGGCATCTCATTTTCTTTATCTCTTAAATCACCACTAACTGTCTGAAAAATACTTCTCCTGGACCCTTTTCAGTTTATGCTTCCAACATGAGCTGCCCAGTCACCATGCTAAATGATCATTGCTTATCTGCTCTCTTTCTTTCCTTTCCATAGTCTCTCCTTTCTTCTCCTGTGCCATCTACAATGCATCACTACTGCTGGTTTCAAATGCCTAAGGAACCTCTGTCCTGAAGAACTAATTCTCTGTTTCAGATCTGCACATAACATTCACACATGCACTACAATCTATGGGTTGGCTGAACACTTCAGTTCATTAAACAAGAGAGAACATAGAAATATCTGTATAGCAAAAATGAATTCTTTTTGTTCATGGCAGTCTGATCCCACATGCTGGGAAAAGGAAAGAATGACAGCAGCATCCTGCCATTCTTCTCATTACTGGATTTCTACCAGTAAAGGAGCAATTTGTGAGTCCATTGCAATATGGCCAGTTGTGCCCTCAGTGTAGCTACATCAAAAGGTTCACAGAGGCCAGGAAGGATCAGTCTTAAAGGAACATTCATTGACTTTTTAAGAAAGCTTCTGGGGAGGTCTGCTGTACACAAGCAAATTATAATTTTCCTTCCTATGGGTTATCACTTGATTGAATCTTAACAAAATTTCAGAGGAGTAGCATAAGGCATGCTTCAGATGCCAGAACTATCTCCCTGCCAAATCTGAAGTCCTTGTTGTAGTCTGGGGAGGTGCTAAAGTTCTTCCAGAAGTACACAAAAAACATCTTTTTCTTTTCTCTTCCTGTAAGCTTGGTGCCATAACAGCTGAACTGTTACTGCTGTAACATTCCAACCATTATTCAGCCTTAAGCATAGGCCAGCATGGCCATTCCATCCTCAGCAATGAGGCTGGTTTGAATTGCTCACACCTGAAAACAAAGTTAAACCACCTTAATAAAAAGTGTCACAGTATTCCCGCTATAACACATGCTGGACCCATATCTGAATGAAGAAAATGTAGCTTAACAACAACAATAATGATTAGCCAACACTGAAATGAAACTATAGGTTGATCCAGCAAAAACCTGAATGTAAACATCAAAGTTTGAATCCATTACCTTGTGGTCCAGACTGTACAACCTTTTCTGAGACACCATTCTTTTCAGCAGTGTTTGAATACATGAGAAGTTCGGGTGCCAGATGAACATGCATACCACACTTATTTTGCTTATCTGAATCCTGCGGTAGTTTAATTATCTGTGAAGAGGAAAAAAAAAAAGGTAGTTCAGAATTCCACAAAGCTAGAACATGCTTGTTGTGCACTGTTTGTGAAGCCTGGCAGTCCAAGATGTTGCTATAAGAATTTTAGGAAGTTCTTGCCTCTCTGTATCCCGTTTACTACAGTTTTCTCCCATATAATTTTCCCATGTATGTCTCCCCCATGCTTGCTGATTAAAGCAGATATCCCAGTAAACGGGAGATGAGTTACAATCCAATTTCAGAATCAAAAAGGAAAATACAGAGAAAATGAAACAATTTTTTTAAATACAAACCTGAAAGTAGAGATTGCATAACCAGTGATCCAAGTCCTGAGAAATAAAATTTTCAATTTTTTTGAATCGGTCGATTTTGGAGTCATAATGGCCTCTGAGGAAGGGACATTTAAATTTTCCCTCCAAAACATTAAAATTGTTATCACATAAGGGAAAAGCTCCCCATCCCACTTCTCGATCAATCCAGGTATAGGTGCCACGAAGAAGGAAGAGTTCAAAGAGGAGTACCATGCTTGGCTTCACAGCTTGTCTATGTGGTAGAACCTAGAAAAGGAGGAAAAAATTATTTGTTATAAAAACATCACAAGAGAACTGACTCTCTTTTATCATACAAAGCTATACAAACTTCATACCTTTGGTCCAATTTTGCATGCTAAAACAATTAACAACTCTTCCCAAAAATCATATATTTGAACAATTTTCCACTCCAACAAAAAAATGCTGTGCTTTTTCTTTTGTGGTTATTTTATGATTTCTTATGATTTCTTGGTTCTCAGAAAGCATTCATTTTCTGTCTTTATTTACCAGTGGTAGAAAAACATTGCTACTAGAAATTTTTAAGACAGAGTAACAAACCAACTTGGAGATCTGAGGTGCCCCCTCTGAGGGCTTGCTGAGATTCACCACTGGATTCATCTTGCAGTAGCTTTGGAAAGTTCATCCAAACACTCAATAAGAACATTTACAGACTTGCTCCTCACTGAGTCACAAACTCTTCTCCACCCAGTAGTGGGAATGCTGTTGGTACTTAATAGCCTTCTTCCTTTAAATTAAAGCTCTTAGTGAAAAGTATGTGAACCTCAGTGTAGGGTTTAAAGGGATTTTGAGGTAAAAAGTTCTCAGAGAAAACTGGCAAACACAGTTTACACTTTTCATGACATAGGTATATATGTTCTTCTATAGGAGGTGCGGAAGAGGGTTACCAATGCCTTGAGGCCTGGAGCAATTGTGTTCCCATGGCAAAGACTTGAAATCTAGTGAAATCTAGTGGTGAAGAAACACCCTGAAGTAATGAACTTATGTAAATCCCTCTGTAAGGTTTTGACAGGTACAGAAGAAAGAAGGGTAAACACAAAGAAAAAGAAAACTGTCCCTATGTCACATTTTTAACTATTTTCTTTAATTAAGGCAGGCATTGACCCAGGTCCTGTTGTACAGTTCTAATACATTCAAAAGGACAAATAAAACAAAACCCACACAAAAGCTAGGACATGGAAGATGACTACCATCATATCCAGGCTAACAGCCACGGAGAGTAGTCACCTTGGGGACAAAGGGAGAAAATACATCAGCTACACCTCTCACACAGTGAAACATCTGCTTCACCACTGCTCCTACACACTCTCCTGAGAGAACTGTGACTGCCTAATCTCTTAAATAAACAATCTTAGATGCTTCTCTACAGAGATAATTTTCTGTTATTTGCATGTTTTTCACATATTATTGTTCCCATTTCAGTTCTCACAGTTCATAGCAGCAAATGCCTTGGTACACTTACCTGCTCAACATTACCTTGCCTTCCAACCAAGGCAGAGAAAGAGGAGCCTTTTCTCCTTCTCTCCTCACTGTGAAAGACAAGTACTTGCAGAAGGCCACAGTTCTCAAGAGCATCCTCTCACCCTGAATATCCTGTAGGATACACCCTCAGTGCTTCTTGGAAGTCAAGAATAGGACTTCCAAATAGAAAAATCCATTCAGGCCAATCACCTCCTATGAGCAGCCTAAAATACCAATGTCTTCTTAAATTAGCAGGGAGTTCCTCAATCAGATGACATCGTGCAGTCAATAATCATCCACAAATCTTCAGTCCTTCAAATATTTCTGTATGTGAGTGCACACCTCGACAGAGGTCTCTCTTGATGTGTATCTTTGAATACAAGCATCACTTCTTTTATACCTCTGACTGAACAGTAGTTGAGATAACAAGCATAACTCAGGTGCAGCCAAGCTTTTTGTCTCTTTTCCTGAAGCAGCAAGGGACTTGCCTACACCAATAACTGCCATGTTAGGAGATGACAAGTGTTCACAGTTGTGCTGCATTCTACAACTTTTTTTGAAGACCTGAATATGAATTATTATTTCTAATAATATGCCTTCTTTTTCAATTTTTATATTGTGATTAGACCACAGCAAAGTCATTTAAGGAAATCTTTTAAAATTAAAAATACTGTCATTATTAGGTACGTGTACTTTATATTAATTATGTAAATATATTCTAAGACTTAGTGTAGGCTTAAAATGAAGCAGAAGCATCTGTTGAAAAATGCCATAACCCTGTGGCAGCTGCTATTAAACCATTAACAGTATCAGGTTTCATTTAAACCAGATTTACCATTTTCTGTAACAGCCCGTGGGAAAGCTAAAAACATTAGGCACAAATTACTGACAAAAGAGATCCTTAATCAAGCCATACATTTCATTTGGCTAGCTGGGTGCTAGATAGTAACCTCTGTGCTACAAATTAAAGGTGATGGTTACAAGGCTGTGATCAAAGACAATATTGCAATATTGAACAATCCCAAAGCACTTGCAGATGAAATCATTGTTGTATCACAGCCCCCTTTTCAGTTTCTCTCTTTTTTCCCAGGCTGACTCTTTTCTTAAGAATAATTCAACAGTATATGCTCCTCTGCTAGCTTGCATATAAACCGACAGTGGTCAAGCAGTTGGTGTAAGGGTAATCATTGTCACAATTAAAATTTTATTTCTTTTTTTCTGGTTTACAGTGATTCTTCATTTGCTTCAAGTTTTTATGCTGGACCTAGACTGCAGACTCACTCTTTGGGACTGGAAGCATCTGTTTGTTTACAGTTACAGGAGCTGGGTGTTTATACCATGCCATGATGGAAACACATAATCACAAAACATAAACAAGGACTTTATAATACATCCATCTGCTACAGGGTCTGAGGCTGTAAAGACTATAGGGACTCCTTAAGCAGGAACACTGGGTGCCTGATCCAGGTAGGACAGTGTCACACATCTCAGCTTACACAGTCAAATAAAGCATACTTGACAAGTAAAAAATTTCTTTCTGTTGAATCCATACAAAAATCCCAGCCTGTTCTACCTGTTACTTACTCTATGCCATCATGCCAAGCATTCACACAGGTGCCTTTAGCCCCATGCTAAACCTTTTCCCATTGCCACAATGAACACACTCCCAGTCACAGCTCACTGTCCCACACCCACAGGGTCAGTGTGGTCAGAAAGCCCTGGGAGAAAGGAGAGACCTCGGTCCTGTGCCACCTGCCCTTCATTAGCCTCCTCCTAGGCTGTGAGCCTGAGCTGGGATTTGGGGCACTGCCAGCACGGCCCTTAGGCATGGATGCACAAAGGCATTTAGGCAGATAGCGCAGATTGAAATCCACAGCCCTTGAATGCCTGCCTGCCTGCCTCTGTGGGTTTGAGCTGTTGTGCTCAGGTACAGAGCAGGGAACAGCTCTGGTAAGTAGATGAGGATGGGGATCAGTAACTGCTCCCCCTCAAGAGACTGAAAGCAGTGCCTGGGATAGACAAGGCACAGGCAGCTCAAGCTGAGCAGTTTGTTCTGATGGATTGTTTTGTTTCTGAAGGAAAAAAGTAAAATCAGCAGTTATATTTTCCCTGCTGGTGGCAACCTCATTTGAGGCACTATCCAGTAAATTAATCCACAAGCCTGCACCAACACCATTGACATTCAAAGAGCATATACTACCCAAGGACAGCTTCCTGGGTGTTGATGGGTCTACTCTCCAACACCTTACCTCAATGTTTCCTCTTTGCTCAGGTCAAATTTCCACTGAGGTCTGTGAAGTATAGAGAGTTTTACAATGCTATGAAAGCGCTGAGCACCCCCTTTTTACTGGTGTAATTTCTTCTGCAAAAAGAGATGCGGCAGAGAATAAATAATGCTTGTGTGTGCCTGCACAAGCACAAGTAATAGTTCTTAGTCTGCAGTTAACAGTGTTGCATTTAATTGAATTAAATCATAATGAACTAAAATTATCTCCTGCCACTATTTCTGAATTCAACTGTTTTATATCAGTTTTATTGTAATATATCTTATTTCTCCATATGCCACCACAGTTTCACTCTATAGAGAGAATGAATTCTATTTGAATATTTCAATAAAGATATCCAGTGTGAGCTTTTGAGGGTTTTTGTCTGACTTACTCTTGGGTTTTAACCTTGTCAGAGAAGAAATAAAATTTTTCTTCCTTCCTCTGCACCTTCAAATATTTTGAATTTAGGAAAAAAAAATGGACAAAAGTCACACTTAATGCTTAATTCATATCACACAAAAATTTGACCAGTACAACTCAAACAGATTAAGGGGAATTAAAATATGCAAAGGCAATTCAATATTTGCTTATTATAGAAAAGAATCTTGAAAAATATCATATAAACTAACAGCCCATCATTTCTGACTGTGAAAACTGCAACACATGAACGTCACTGGTGTAAAACACAGGTAGAAAACTTTTTAAATAGGAAACTGTTCCCATCACTAACAAATAAAAATTACTTTACTATGCCAAATGAATAGTTCTGGAGATGAGGCTGTTATTGCCCAATTAAAGGGGAACTTTTGCAACCAGATTTCAAGCTCTCCCTGTTCATGTGCAAGGCCAGCATAGAGGCAGAGAAAAGGGTATTCTTAGGAAGTGTTTGTGTAACTCTGAAATTTATAAAAGGTCAGAGGGAGGAAATAGAAACATGGACTGAAGTAAAAATAAAATATCATGTTATTAGGGTTTTTCCAAAAGTCCCTGTCTATCACCACAATATTCTGAAATAGGTGAAAACTTATCTCCCCAGCTTTCCATCCCTGCCTGTCTTCAAACAGGTATCTGAATACAAAATAACACACAAATCAGAGGAGGACCATACAGTGACATATCATTCATTTCCCCACATTTTTTTTTCCCTGTTCTCTAAGAGAATAAGCCTTTTAAGCCTGGCACTGGTCCCTGCAGTTTGCAGATCTTCTTAAGCCTTTAAGCAGTACCACATCTTTCCTGGCACCTAGCTTCCCTGACAGAAGCAGGCTATGGACCAGAAGCTGTTGGGCCACAGCACACAAGCTCAGGCTCATAATCTGCCAGGGATCCAGGACAGCAGTATTTGTAAGCAGGCAATTTATTCACTGCTTTCAGTGGTGGCAGAGAGCAGGATTCCTCCTGGCATGCCATGCCAAATCACCCCAGTGTCTTCCCAGAGCCACACCAAGTGCCCCAATGCAAACACCCACCCTCTCCCATGCTACCAGAGCAGTGACAATTCCCCACTGCCTGCCTCCCCTCTAGGAGTGATAATTCAGCCCATAGTAAACTCCAGCAGCATCTCATGCACAAGTACCTTACACCAGAGGACCAGAATCTGGCCTTTTATCTTCCCTAATATAGAGGAATAATGTTTGCATTCTGTGAGCTTTAGCCTCTGCATCTGTTGCTAATTGTCCTGGCACATCTGCTGCTAATTCTTTTCTGCTCTTGGACCAGCAGGGAGTAGTAATGTATGGTACATCCAGCTCCTGCCTCCCCGAGAGCTTCTGGTGATATACTGGCCTGGGTGGATTCTGACCTCATCTTGTGAGGGAGAAACTGTCTTTGTGAGAGGAAAGCAGGAATCCCAGTTTGTTCTCCTGACACTCCCATTTCACTTATTTATCCCTGAGACCGATTTCAGCACGGTCAGAGCATGAGTTTCCCAGGATAACATGGACCACAGACACGATACAGCAGAGTTTATTTCTTTTGTGTCAAGAGGACACGTACTTTGCCCAGAAACCACTTGGAGCCAAGGAGTCTCGTGAAGACGTGGCTCGTTCGGCATGCAGGGTTGAGTCAGGCAGCAGGGCTGCTCTGCCTGCCCCAGGCTCCAGAGGAAGAGCAGGCAGCTTTCCTCCCTTTCTTGGCCCAACAGCTGCTCCATCTCATGTCTCTTCCCTGATGCTGTTCTGGCTTCCTCATCACACCTCCAGTAGCAACCTGTTCAACCACAGGCTTCAGCCCAGCCAGGGATGCAGCAACACTCACTTTGCAAGGGAAGCAGTGCTAATCCAGAGTTCACTCACACTCCTTCAGCATTTCCTGGATAGTCCAGTTAGGCTCTGCTCTCTTTCCACAAGGGGAGAGGAAGACCAGCCTCTGAGAACAAAATAACTTTTCCTTGTGTGCTCTGCTTAAAAACTGCATGATTAAGCAGGATCACTTTTTGTTCTTTGGTTGCATAAAGTATTCTTCCCATTCTGTAGTATAGCTTTGCAACTACTCTGCTCAACCTGAGCTCACAGATAATTATTTAAAATGTGAAAGGCTTTAAAACCGGGTATGTTAAGGCAAAAAAATAAAAGCATTTTACTGAGGGTGTTTTGCTGTGTCCCATGACTTGCAAATCTGGACCAAAACACACTTTAGGTCTCTTTCACAGTTCCAGACTGTCAGTTCTGGTGAATCATGGGAGATGCTCTTTTTTTCCAGTCACAGAATTTTTTGTTGGTGCTGGCATTTATTTTGTTCTTGGTGTTCTCTGTTGCTTCGGATTCACTTGGAGGTAAAGATACAGGCAGAGGTTGCATTCTGCCTTCCTGCTGGTCTGCCCTAGATAATATATGACTTTTTTACAGCTATTGTATCCTATGGCTCATGTCAAGTTCTCTTACAGATATAATTTCCAATTAAGTAGGGGATAAACCATGGAGTGGTCCAAAATAAAATGCTGTCCCCAGGCACTTTTGATGTTTAACATATGTCTGCTAGATTTACCAAAGCAGGCTACATACTTTCCTCTAGTCAGATACGAGGCATTATAACATAGGTCACATTTCTGAGGCTTTTGGGCAGCATGCATTGCTTTAAGGTGATCCAGCATACATACTGCATTCCAGCAGGTGCTTCCAAGAACAACCTCCACTGGAGCACAATGACCAGACAACATGTGAAAAGTAACTCAAACACCAAAAAAGAAAATTTGGGATAAGCAGTAACATTTTAGATATGTAAATAAATTGTACCGTGTTATATAGACACAACAGATTCTAATAGATAATAGCTTTGTAAGAATTGCTCTGAGAATTTGCATTTTGAGGAATTCTTGCAGAGATCTAGCAAATGGCAGTTAAAGACCAGATCCCTAAACAAACTCAGATATACACAATAAAAGCCGTAAAAAGTATTAGTTCCTTCACTTTGAAAAAAACAGCAGAACTGCAGTCTTCAAATAGATACCAGTGTCTGTATAAGCTTAGTTCTTGAATTTACCAAAAGGTTCACGTAGCACCTTTTCATCCCAACTACAAATAATTGCATGCAGAGAAAATTTAAGTGGCTCTCGTTTTGAAAGTCCTCTGGCACTGCCAAGCACTATCTCCTTTTCTTATTGTATCAAACTCTTATGTTATGTTCTATAAAGTGTCCTAGAGCTAGATGTTCTTCACTTATGCCAGCGTTTCACTCAAGAATAAAATAAACCAGGAGGGGAGGAAGAAGAGGGAGAGGGAAGTTTGTGGTCTAGTTTTCCTAATGATACCTTGTTTTGTAATTATTAAAAGCATCACAGTCCTTAGACAGCTGCTGACATACAGAAAATAATGTCCTTGAAACTGTTTGTTTCATCATATTTTAAGAATTAATACCTTAGGTCATGTTAATCAGTTTCTGATATATGTAGTTTTCAAAATGCACTTCAGGGAAGAAAATGCTGGAAATGACTAATAACAAAGACATGAACTTTATTCGTTACATATCTAACTCCAAATATGAGCATTATCAAAGGACTTTGCCATCTGAAGTATTTAGGAAGGCTTAAATAAGTAATAAATCCCTCATTCAGTGAATAGAACATCCTCTTGTTCCAAGCAAAAGATTTCAAATTTATTAATTTTGTAGCTATATTTTAAAATGAGTGTCAGCCCCTGCTAGATGACTGCATGATAAGTGTCCTGAAACTTCAGGAAAAGGCACTAAATTTTTCACAGCATTTGTGTTTCATTTTCAGTATAATAAAAATATGGTGCCCTTTTAATAATGAATAATAGATCTCCTGGTATGATTTACATGAGTGGATTAAATGTCATGTTTGAAAAGTTGCTGTTTTATTCATATTGAATTTCCCTCAAGTAAAACAAAATGGTACCCAGCTACGGTTATAATATTGCTAGTACCTCGCCATGCTGATACATAAATATTAACCAGTTGATATACTCTTTAAAAATACTCAGTTCTGTGAACAGTTCTGTCAGCAGTGGCATATTTTCATGCATATGAACAGATTCAGTGCTATCCCAAGTTCCAGGTAAGCTGGGGAAATTATGTAGCACCAGTGCTTACACACTTGTGGAGCTCACCCCCTCTTTGCTGAAGTGCCAATTTTGAGAAGATCTCACAGAAGAAGGATGGATGACAAATGGATGTAGTAAGACCGGGGTTAAAAACAAGTTTGGGGAGCTCAGTCCTAACACAATTGTTCCTGTTTCTGTTCAGCAGTGCTGGACTGACTTCCCAGGTGACTGGACAGCCTAATGAATGTTTTTTAAATGTCACTTGCAGGCAGCGTCATTGGCTTACAGTGCCCTTCACAATAGCTGAAAAATTCCTATCTGAATTTCCCATTCTGAATAAAAATTCCTCTTAATTAGCAATATTTTTTTCTAGAAAAGTGCTCTAGAAAATGTAAATACTTCAAATAGGAACATATTCCTTAAAGGTTCCTACCTTGTAGGCAAACTTGACAATTTTCAACAAAATATTTCGGCGCTGATAATTGAAATGATAGCTGAAAATACTTTCTTTAAAGAAAAGAAGCATCTTTACTGCACTTCAAATTTTATTCCATTGAAGCCAATCAATATTTTGATTCTGAAATGTGAAGGTTTCTTATTATTATTTTAATTGTTTCATATAATTATTTTAATGTCTACTGAACTTAGGAAAAGCCAGTCAGGAAAAACAAAAACAACCAACAAAAAAAACCAACAAAAACACGCCCAAATTTTTTTTAAAAACTCATAACCAAAAGTAAACAAGAAAAACAAACAAACAAAAAAACACCAAAAACCCAAAACAAAATAAACAAAAAGCACACACAGAAAAAAGAAAAAAAACCACACAAAAACCCAAATTAAAAAAAAATCCCCACAAAAAAAAATTAAAAGATACACAAAAAGATAAACAACAACAAACACACACACCCATAAAAGAACACAAAAAAAATCATAAAACCAAAAGACCAACAAAAACCACCAAAAAACCACAAAAATCCCCAAAATAAAACAAGAATCACCCAAAAAACCAAAAAAACCCAAGAATCCAAAACCAAAAACAAACAAAAAACCACAAAAACCACACAAAACCCTGCCAGAACACAAGAAATAACCCAATCAAAAATGCAAACAAAAAACCTACAAAAATAATCAAAACCAAACATACAAAAACACATACAAAAAACCAAATAAAGTTAAAAAACAAACAAAAAATAAAATATTAAAAAAAAACCAAAAAACCAAATCAAAACAAACCAAAACAAACAAAAAAACCCCAACCACTTTCTTTTTCTAAATGAAATTAAACTTTTGAGTACTGCAACTTATCTGTGCTCTTCAAGCCATCATTAAGGTGAAAAATGTAATCTGGACATGCTAACACTAACACTGTGGAGTAAAATACTGCTTTAAATACAGCATGATCAAAATATATTTACTGACTGCTTAGGTCTTATCTATAGTAGGATCTTAGCCACCATGAGACAGCAATAAGGAAGTTATACTTGTAAAATCCTTGTTCTAGTATAAAGATGATGCAGTCACATCTGTGTTACTGGTGCTGCCAAGGACAATCTGCAAAACTGCCTACCTCTATGCACTGCAATCATCTCATCTCCTTTCCTATCCTCTCCTTACCCAATCTTCATTCCAGACCTGAGTAAAACCTGGCAGTGCAAAAATATATTAGAATTTTTAGGAACAAATTATTTTCACCACCAGTTAACCTACACCACGATTTTTCAATCTCAAATTCACATTACTTTTGTTTTATAATGTGGGTGGAACTTCAGAACAGCTCTCACTTTGCCTAGACTATACAGACTTAATCTATCAAAGGCTAAAGCTCACTTTAGGCATAAACTAAATGCATGAAAATATCCTAGAAATGCTGAGTCCAAAACAAGTCCCCTTCAGATCATGCAGTTCGTTGCTATGTGTAAAATTGCAAAAAGTCATTTGAAACAGCAATCGCGTCTTACCACAATCCAAAGCATTCATACATGCTTCCTTCAGCATAATTTAAGGAACATAAATTACTTGTGTGACTGTCTGGCCTTACTGAAGGATAAATAAAATTCAACTGCAGCTATTAGGAGCCTCTGTCTAGTATGTAGTCAGAGGTTACAGGCAAAGGTAGGTTGACAAACTAAAAAGGAGGACAATGAAGGAACAGAAAGAGGGGAAGCTGGCAAGCTGGAGCAAAGAACATTGATTAATGAACAAAAAACATTTTTGAAAGGTCGGGTGTGCAAGTCAGACTAGCCCTGAGGCAGATCTAACTTACATGACCAGCACTTTCTGTACGCAGCAGGTAACCCGCGCTGACACCAACTTTGCCGACATGACAGGGTTATTATTTTTGGAAGGATGTAGTGTTCTGGAACAATTTCTCTAATATATTAGTTAAAATAAGACTTTCCTTCAATATCAAGCATGCATGTCTTCATTTTCACCATGTTTACACTGAACTCCTATTATTATTCTGGCCAGTGGAAACAAAAGCATATACTTGATTTGTGAGCAGTTCTATTTCTTACACTATAATATATCCCAGGGCAGCAGTGCTGTGTGTAAGATTCTGTTCAAACCCAGATGCTCATGTGGAGCTCACCACTAAGACCTCACTATTTACCCAAAATCTTGTGGTAGATGCTAACCATCTGAAGCCTAAAATTTGCCTTGTATCTCAGCACACACCCTAAGGGTTTCTTTTCAAACATACCTTAAGGTTGTGCACCACTACCAATGCAGAAGAACAGAAAGGTAGAGTCATCCAAGGTACAATATACCCTGTCTCCAAAATGAGCTGGTAGAGAAGGGTTTCTAAAATTATGGCATTTAGCTTTTGCTATACACCATTCAGTAATGAAGATAGGGATTCAATCAAGGAAGACTGAATGCAACTTCTCCTGTTCCTATATTTTAAGGGAAGATGCCCAATTCCTGCTCCTGTTCTTATATTTTAGGGGAAGATGCCCAATTCCTGCACCCCAGTTCACTAGACTAAAAATGAAGTTTGGCGAAGATGGTAATTAAATGTCCCCTGTGAAGCTCCAAGAAAACTTTGAAGCAAACTTGAAAGTGCTAAACCTGCAAAGGCCTAGGAGAAACGTGATGCTGAAAGTAAGAAGCAGGACATGCTGGATATTCAGTCCTAGTACCCAGTCTTCTCCTTTCAAGACAATACTTCAAGGCAAGTAACCCAGACGGGTACATCATTGCCTAGGAAGGAATCACAGCTCAGTGATTTCTCTGACAGATGCATGGATTTGTTTTAACGTCATGTGAAAGTCCATTCACAGTTTCCCTCTCTATACATGCAATTCCTTTTGCACCAATAGCTGTATTTATAGACACTGTTCATTATCCATTACAGGTGATAAATAAAAAGCAGAAAATGTGACTTAGCAGCCCTTTATGTATAACAAACCTAACATCCGAAATTATCTATCTGCAAGTAACTGAAGACATCAGTGCCACACATAAAAGCTGCTTTATCTGAAAGCTCTTTGGGATAGGGGCTGCATGTCTGTTCTGTAGCTACACAACAGAACACATGGAGGAGGAAATCTACCATTCGTGTCATACCATAAAATAAATGACTGAAAACAGAAAAGACACCTCGTTCTACCAATGCCTCATAATATGCACCAAAAAAAAAAAAAAAAAGCCTCACAATGAGAGAGATGAAGGGTTTTTTTTCAAACTGTAAAGAGGCTTTCATGTGCCAGAGAGTTTATCTGAGACCAGTGTTCCAACCAGCACTAGGCATTAGCTACAACAGTGAGCAACTGACACACAACAATCCTGCCATGCACAGCATGCTTAGGCAGGAAAATATGTGTGCCTCAGTCGCAAAAGACAGAATAGAGCCTCAAGTGCTTGGGCTCCTTCCAAAATAATCCAAATGCCGCTTTTTTGGCAAATGGGGGTCAATGGAGCTAAAAACTCACAGAAGGATTTGGGCATTCATGTGTTTATATACACCCACTCGTTCATTTATTATTCTAAAGCTACTTTACGGAAATCAAATTACATAGCTGACAAGCTGCATAGATAAGAGAGAATAAAAGTAAAATTTAAAATTAGCTGACAACACTATATGATGTAGGATATGTTTGGCACCTTTAAAGTAAGTGGTGAGGGTTAACCTAGGGGAAAAAAGAAATTGCACCTTCCTAAATTGCGCCTTAAATTATTAAATAAATTATTAACATGATGGAATGCATTAAATATCTAAGCCTAAAGGAGAAAGGGCAGATATGTTTTAACTTTCAAAGCAAAGACAGCATATTTATGAAGCTTTGCTTACTGTCTGGATACTTTGTCCAAAGTAGATTTCAGTGTTGTAGAAGTTTCCACCATGACTAACAGGCCGCGTTATCCTGGCCTGAGGCTGCTCCCCCAGTTCAGGCCACTCCACCAAGGCACCACCTAAGCAGCTGAGAACTGAAACTTTGAGAGTGTAGAGGCCTTTAGGGACCTTATCTTTGACTCCTCTCAGGCATCTGAGGTGAATTTCCAGTGGCTGTGGCAACTTAGAGCAGTCAACCTAGGGAGAAGGCTCAGAGTTACTGATCTGGGCTGGGCTGACTTTAACCATACAATTAGCAAGGACAAATTTCTTCCAGAAAATAACTACTGAAAAGCAGACAACACGCTTCTTGTTCAACCTGCAATTACCTACTGCTTACCAAGGATCTGCAATTAGGGAGGTCAAAAGTCATAGAGATGACAGATAAAAGAAAAACCAATACAAATACTACTAATAAAATGTTTGGCATCCTTGGGGGGAAGGTGGAGCTGGTGAAGTATGACACCAGAAGACACTACCCTACAATAATGAGGCAGAATTAACTGGAAAACAATACCTTCAAAAATACAGTGTGCTTTTCAAGACAGGCACAATACATGATATGATGAGCAGGCTGCAGGCATAGAGTGAAAGAAGGGCAGGCCATGTTTTTATACTAATTATTAGCCTTGCCAAAGCTATTAGTGCTGTGTAACATGCAGACTATCCTTTCACCTTCTGATTATCATAATCAGATTCTCTTAAAAATAGTAATCAAAGTGCAACACGTGTAGAGTTTAATAATAACTCCCTAAAGGCACCTTTATTCCAAGTCCAGACAAAAGGAAACCTCTGCCGCTTGCTGTTGACAAGATGTTGTCTGAGTTACAGAATATTTAGTATGGAATAAATGCTGAGTACCAGAAATGCTTTTTTGGTGCTTTCTTTGTATGCTCAGCTTTCCAGTGTGAAGGTTTGTGGAGGAGAGCAAGCACAATGGCATGATCTTTAGCCAACTTTGCCTGAATAATGGGGTAGGGTCTGTCCCACTGCACCAGAAGACATTTTGGTGCTGCCCAAATGCAATTTGCAGGATCAGACACACAACAGGGGGTCCCAGTTATGCTCCAGTGTTGCTTTGAATGGATAAAACTTTTCTGCCATAACTAGTTATGTGGTGCCTAAAATCAGCAGTGTTGTTTCTCTTTTCCCCAAGAAATCAATTTCTTGAATTATTTTGAGAAAAGACTAGCGCTAGGTGTTCTTTTAATGCAACTGGATATCAGAACCCATGCCACACTTGGAAATCACATGGCTACCTTGACTACTAGGTTTAGTGGTCTCACAGTTTAAGCCTACAGTAGCTAATAATCTCTTCTTTAATCCTGTCTTGGATTTCTTTTGGAAGAGATAGCATATTTCCATATAGATAGAAAGCTTCTGGAATTAAATTAAGCAGTTAAATAAACAGTCGAATTTGTTAAACTTCTTTGTTTCTCAACACAAACCATACTTAACAACTAATCTGAATGACAATTATTTTCAGCTTAATTAGAAAATCTTAATTAACAATGAAGATTTAACCTTAATATTTTTGGTTTCTGAATCATATATAAAAAAATTAACATTATATGAATAAATAAGACAATCTTTTTAAACCTCAAGGCAGGATTACTGATGCAGGCAGCCTTCGTTATTAAACACATTCTAAATTAAACGCCTCTATGAATTTTATACTGAAATATATTGTGATAGTTTTGCATGCCAAATGTGACATTTTGTATTTTAGATTCATCTTCTGTAGTAACTTTGGAAATGTCATACAAACAAAGATTTTGTCATTTACCAATGGAATTACTATGCATGGCCGGTTAGCCATCTCTTTTCTGGCTCTTCTGGTTGTTTCAAGTCAGCAAGCCATAAAAAATCTTTATCTCTCTGAAACACAGCAATTTGGAAGATAATCGAATAGTGACTGGGGGGCAGAAACGCCAGTCTGAGGAATTATACCACAATCTCTCTTGCATTTACAACCTTCCTCAAAGCGAGTGTCAGTCGAGTAGGGAAGGGAGATAGAAGATTCATCATATTTCAAGCCTGTCTCATTTGCATGGTGGCATAGCTGTCTCATCTCCTGCTGAAAGACTTTGCTGGGCCAGCGCTGACAAACTGTTTTGAAGAACTCTCGCCATGCCCAAATGATTCATCATTAATAGCTTTAGACATTCTCTTTAAGCATATGGTTACTTTTGCTGGAAAGTGTATTTGGAAACCTGCTAAATTCTATCCTCTTAAACTATGAAAAAAGAAAAAACAAAACAAACAAACAAACAAAAATAATGGAATGCAATCGATCCAGTGATTTAGCAGTTCCTATCAAGGAAAAGAGCACTCACGGAGAATCTCACCTTCCCACAAGGTCCTGCTGCTCCATTTAATCCAGTATTCACATCTGCAAGGTTACCAAAGCTGGCTACCATTTCTTCTTCAATTCCACTCTCCTCTGTTTTCAGTAGATGACTTCCCACTCTGCAGAGGTTAGAATGGGAAGAAGAATGGAAAAGAAATGAACTACAATGCATACACAGAAAACACTTGCTGTTGGAAATACAACAATTCAATGTTTTCCTTGAATATACCATAAGACTTGTAGGGCACCCAGGAGAAGCAAGAGTGTGCTAAAGCAGAGAAATAGCTAGGTTTCAAAAAGCAGCATGAAAAAAAAAACAAGACCCGTATTTGTCAGTCTGTGCCACAGGTCAACATAAAGAAGCCCAGCTTTCACTGCCTGTCTGTAATCAGCTCTGCCTGAAATTGGGGCTTAGTATCTAGGTTAAGAATATTTCAGTAGGAAGCCATTGCCTCTGTCACCCTTTTGAGAACTGACTGACAGCTCCAATAAACTTGGACAGGTTTTTGGAAAACTGATTCTTTGGGGCCTAGGTTGTTCTAAACCACTAAAAAAATTAATTCTGTTTAAAAATCTTACTTCTATGTTGTGTTGTGGGTTTTTTCCAAAAAATCTTGTAATTTTATATGTAAATCTTACATAATTTATAAATATTCAGAATATATACAGGACAAGAGCTATATATATATAAGTTATATCCAGGCACATATACAAATTTTCAGGAGCATGTGAACCACAGAAACTTTCTTGTTATTCACATATTAGCTTCTTTTCTATTTAAAGTGATTCAGGAAGTAATGATATCAACTCAAAGTTGTTGGCTTTTTGTTTTTGAAGACAGGTCACTGTAGCTACACAGAATACCAGCAAATAGTGCAATAGCCCAAGACTGGATAACCCAATGCTGCCCTTCTTAGTGCACAGCCTACACAAAAGGCACAGTACCCTATGGAGAAAACCTCATTCCTAGAACACAGCAGGAGCAAATGCAAAACTAAGTTGTTTATGATGAGCACCATAATGCTGAATGCTTTGGCAGTCCCATCCCATCTTTCAACAGACACAGAACCGTGAGTAATTCCTCTGTTCCTAAGTGTCATCAGCGTCCAAATATTATTGACCCCAAGTAAAAACATCTGTAGATGCTCTGCTGGCTTCAAAATACATGAGTTCCTGCTTCCACAATGTGCTTTAGGAGGCCAGGGAGGATCAGTGACACCAATGCTCCAGCCACACTTGCAGGTGGAGCCAGGGCAGGCACAAAGGCATGGTGGCTCTCAGAAGGTGGAGGCTGAGCAGGCTGTTCATGTCTCAGGGCCAGCCCAGAGCCACGCTGGAGATCAAGAGAACTCCTTGCAGATTCTTGAGAGAAGCCATGTGGAGCCAAGGGAAAACCACTGCATCAGGTACACTTGCAGCACAGGATTGACTTGGGGGTCTAAAACACAGGCATCAGAAAAGTTTTTAGCCATTTCTCTGGACTGCATTTCTGAAGAATTCCTTCAGTATTTTCTGACTTGCTTTTGAAAAATTCAATACCAGTGCCATCTTTCCCATTTTCTTCCTTTGTGTGCTTTGTGTGATTATATGAGATGTCTCCACATCTGTAAAGATTAACATGGTTCTTCATTAAAAAAATTACAGAGCCTCTGCAGTCTTGCTAAACATCCCAGACTCATGCACACATGCTACTTAGGCAGCACATAGTTCAAATTCCCCTTTTCTGAAACAGATGCTCCTGCCCCCAAGATTGCAGGACATTCCTACAAATCAGTTTCTATTCAGGCCATGCCTATTTCTTTTCTTTTGAATATGTACACATTTACATCAGTAAAATTACCACTGCTTCATTGCTGAACTGTTTTCCAGATTCCTCTACAGTAGAATTGTATCACATAAATTCCTAAGCAATAACTGAATCAGTTGGAAGGTCTGTGTGGATGCTAGCAGCAATGAAGTACATGGAAATTTTGCCCAAGCCAGGACTGATGAGAAATAAGGACAAGATTCAAGTGCTAAGAAGTGAATACATGAAGCACAGGGTCAGCCATCTTTGAAGTTTTATCCCTGGGCTTTAATCACATCAACTTGGGTCCAGCTGTCCTAAACAGAAGTATAACAAAAGATGATTTTTTAATGGCTCTAACTAATTCACAGATCTGAAACATCTGAGAAGTTAAAGCATTCTTCTCAAGGACAGAAGTTGTTTGGAACTTGGTACTTACTTAGCTTCTCGTGATGGAAATTATTTCACTTAATTTGGTTAGAGTTGCATTGACACAGGGGTTCATTAGGACGCCCATTTGCTAGCAATTCAATTTAAAATTAAATACACTTTGTTGTTGATTTTATTACTTTTAAACTACTGTATCTATTGCCTTTATTAGCTCCTAATACACAATTATGAAGGTAAACAGTTTTCATTACTGAACATCCAACATTTAAATAACCACATTTGATCTCTTTCCTAGTTGCACCATTTTTCTCCTTTCTCTGGGTATTAGATTGAAGACAATAATTTATTCAATGAAGTAAGGCCTCTGTTGTGCTCAGCAGCATGCTCATCAGCTGTCACAGCAGAGCATGGCTTCCTCTGCTCTATTCATGAGAGTTATTTATTTCGTCTGTTCATTTCTTTACAGGTAATTTGATGCGTGTATTTATCTGAAGGTCATTGATCACAAAAACTTGGCCCCAATTCCTATTTCCTTCACTCTCTAAGACTAATTCAGAGGCAAGGATGAAGGATGATGGGAGAAGCCATTTGGTCACCTTTTGAAGTGCACTGTGTATAGCACTTAAAAACTACAGTCCAAGCTGGGTATCTGAAAACAGAGGTAATCCAAAACAGAGACCTCTTTCAAATGCACAGGCTAATTTTTCTAGGCCTGAGGTCCTTTGTTTGAGAGAAGTTCCATTCATTAATATCTGTAAAAAACTGAAAGATCTTTAGAAGGAAAGTACACTAGATGGAATTACAAAGTAGCCCTTATCTGACATACCTTTGAAAGAGTTCATGAATCCTGGCTCTCCACTTTTGTTTCTTGTGGTGAGTAACTTCCTTGTGCTTTGAATCCCACAGGCCAAGAAGAGAAAGAAAAATAAGAATTAATTTCCAAGTGTACAGAAATAACATGGAAATAAAAGCCATAAATGTGCAATTTTCCAAAGGTTTGTCTTAGGTCTTCTGGTTGAAGCTTTTCGGAAGCAATGAGGAATTTTAGCCGCCAGTACATTATTAAATATTTTTTCAGTAACTGTTTTTCTGTGTTTTCCCATGTTTACTGACTTATTTCCAAGAGAAACTGAGCTCTCATCTTGTTTTAAAAGTTTTTTTGTACAATGTGTACTTGTGCATGGCAGTGTCCTACAGTCCTTATTGTTGCAAGACCTAATCACACGGTCATATGTAAGCATACATTTATGTATGTGCAAGTGTGTTTGCACACACACAACAAAACAGCACACAAGGCAGCCAGGCATAGACCAGAGAACTCACATCTTAAAGCCTTACTTTAAATCTGCTCCAAATCGTGATGTGTTTCTTGTCTCACCACAAATGCTTTTAAATGTTTGGTGAGAAGGACTGACATTTTTGGAGGTTAGTGTGTGGGAGGCTAACTCACATGAGCAGTCCTCTCCCCCAGCAGTTCTGAAGTTATTTTTCTCTTGCACAGCAAGCTGAAAAACTCTTTCCATCTAGAAGCTAGCATCAGCATCTATTAGGCTGTGTTCTCTGTGCAAAAACTTATAACACAGTAACTGCTGAGGGCTGTACACTCACAAAAACAAAATTCTTTCCCCTGACCTGCACTGTTCAGAAATCTTGCTGAACATTCAAGGGCATTTCTCATGTCTGGATCTTCTACCGGTGTCCCTGAGAGCAGCATAAAATGTAAATACAACACTACCAATACAGAAGAAAGCATCCTGCTGTGTACCCTACACTGTCATCCAAACTGTGTGCTACTGTGCTCCACTTCTACACTCATCAAGCCCCAAAAACAAAAAGTCATTTTGGTAGGGAGAAAATGCAACAGTCAGTGGAGAAAAATTCCCCATCAGGGCTCCATATCTGGCTATTGAAGTCTCTCCTTTCTTCCAAGTCTCTTTATTTTTCTGACAAATTTCTGGCTGTTTTCAAGGCAGCTTGGAAATGTCTGTTGAAGACTAAGGCAAAGCATCCTACTTATTTCCAAAATGAAAATTGTCAGAGTGTAAAAACAGACAAACACAACAAAAGCCTGTGCATGTAGCTTCTGATGTAACTTTAACCCTGTAAAATTAAAGCAGAGACAACATGGTTGCCTTAAAGAATGGTGTGATTTGTTGGCAGTTCCAGCAACTATCCTCAGATAGTTACAATAAATCCTCCAGGCCAAGCATCACACATAAACAATTACAAAGGTGGCATCACTGAACTAGCCCAAAATGAGACCTTACAGTTTTCCATATCGCAACTGTGTCATAGGCAATGCTTCCTTCACACTGCCCCTCCCCTGGTGAGAACCAAGCCCTCCTGCTCCTGGACAGCTTTTGATTTAGATTTACTAGGACTCTCTAGAGCAGGACCTGTTTCTCTCCTATCCCTACTGGCACTGATTTTCTTTCCCCAGGCTGGTAAATCACCACCTACACCACTTCCCCAGGGAGGGCTGGGAGCTGGCTCTGCTCTGGAGTTCTGGTCAGCAGAGCTGGTAGCTGTCTGGTTAGGGCTGTCAGAGCCACCTTGTGATACTTCCCACAGTCCAAAGGGTGGCAGACACCAGAGAATATGTCAAGAGGTTTCAAGTGCTGGGCAGAGGCAGTTAAAGCTAAAGTTCAGAAAGTTGGAGTAGTGTTTAGTTCACATTTTTTGTCCTGGACGCAGCTCCTGGTGATGTCTGTGAAAGCTGTTTTTGAGGTGAGCACTTAGATTAAGAAATAAGATGAAATAGTAAACTCACTTTATGTAAAATATCAAGTAGCCATAACATCATAACAACATTCAGACATTACCACTCCAGGTTTACACTGAGCCCATAGTAAAGAAGTTTTCTTTAAAAAAATTGATTTTATTACCAGACTCCCACAGCTGTCCAATCCCCCTGTTTATCTTTCTAATCTTAATTAAATAATGAATATTCAAAAGAAAATATGAATCAGGCTTCTCTGTATGAACTGCACTGTTTTCCATCTCCGCCTCTGAAGGCAATGGGAATATGATTTAAAACTATTTCTTCTGGATCCTAGTAAAATATTTGTCACAGTGTGTCATGATAATTTTTAAAAAGCTCTATCATCTACCTAATAAATTTGTTAAGTTTATTCAAATCGTATTGAACAGGAAAAGTGCAATGAGTCATGGTTAATATTTCTTTACCTATACTAAGAAAAAAAATATATCAAAAATTCAGTGCTTAAGGTCCTATTCAGAAAACCTCTATGAGTCTGTAATACATCTTCTACATGATTAAAAAAACAGGAAACTTGCTTTAAAATGAATTATTCACCACCTTGAATAAATTTCCATCTTTCCTATTTGCAAAACCCCAAAGTCAGTTATGTAAATTTTAACCTACACTAATTACCTTAGGGGTGTGCATGCTAAAGGAAAGTAGATGCAGCAGAAAAAAAAAATCCCAGACATTTCCATCACCAGGAAGCAATTTAACAGAGGAAAAAAATGTGTAAGTTTTCAAAAACAGAACAGCCCACATATGTATTATTTTTTAGTGTGGAATAGTCATTACTGCTATATCCCTTGAATCAGAGCTTTACTGGAATAAACCAAGTGCTTTTTCTCAATGGCATATACCATGGCACACATAGCAAGGGGCTTGTTTCTCGTCGTGACACCACAGCACTGTCTAGACTGTGACAATGACCCATTGTTGGCAACGGGCGTTCCCAATGAGAAGGCATGAAGTGTGGCTTAGCTTCAACTCTGTGTAGACACTGCAGACCCCTTCAGAAAATAAGTGGCTAAAATCTACAAACTGCTGGTCTGGGTGGTACAGGGAAAAGTGAGGAGTAGTTTGAAGTCAGAAGGGCTCAATCACAGCACCACTTTGTCCTACTCCCCATCCTGATACCAGGCTCTGCTGTAGCTGTGGCCCAGCTCCTTCACACGTCTTTCTTGGTTTCTTCATCGGCTGTCTTGAGGTCTGATTACACAAATGGCCTATCTACTGATTTCAGAGTGTGTCATCAAGACCAGGGCTTGAAAAGGTCTTTCAGCCTGGGCTCAGCCTCGACACACACAATGGTGCACATTGTTTCTACAAAGACAAGAACCTGACTCAACACTACTCATCAGTGCTGACTGGTTATTTTCAGCATCAAACCACTTCACAAATGGCAGGACCTAGTTGTATAGCACTTTTCAAAAAATTTTAAAAATTAAACAAAAGCCCACCCAAACACATCCTTTCCTCTTGAAAGCAAGCCCACATAATTCAGCAAGGCTTTGAAACAAAATCAGTTTGGCTTTTATTATTCAGAAAAAAGGAAGCATTTCGGGAACACATTTACACACACAGACACACCCCTTTTTGGTCAGTTCTAGCAGCGGTATTGCAGCCTTCTGCTGAGGAACTCTCATTGCAATTTAAAACAGCCAGTGGACCACTGGCCTTGGTGAAAATCATACTTCATGCAAGGAGTGCTGTAGGGGCCCACCCTCCTGCATGTCTTCCTCACCAGGTCAGGGTGCAGCAGAGGCAGCATGGAGACACAACCTGTGGGGTCTCCAGCAGCCTCCCACTACCCACAGTGATCCCACATACAGAGCTGGTGCTTGCCCTTCATTCCACTCCTTGAAATATCACATTGGTACATCACAGTGCAGGTAGTGCTGTCTTTTTGAGGTTTAAACAGATGTCCAATTAAAATCTTTTACTTAGAATTTCCATCTCTGCATCCTAAAATATTTTTCAGTGGCGGAAATAATGCCCACTCTATTTTTTCAGATGGGAGAAGGGAGAGCTCACCGAGCAAAATGTCAGCAGGACTAGAAATAAAACCTAGATCTCTAGTCCCACTGGTGCCACCTCGTTCTCCTCCATCACAGTCTGGCTGCTGTGTGGAGATTCACTCCCAGTGACTTCAATATCTAATGCACTGTGCACCACAAAATAAGTTAAAAAATGAAGAACCTTTTGAGATGAACAAAAAAAAATTGCAAGAAAAGTTAACATTCTTTTCAGGCAAATTGAAATTCTGAGGTTTATCCACTCCATGTTAACTGTAGAGAGATCACAGGGAGGGGGCAAGTAAGTTAAAAGAGTGCCTTTCATTGGAAGTAAAAACTAAAGGAGCTGGATAAGGTGTGCTCTGGAAATTGCACTTCCCATTACCTGTAGGAATTTGTGTGACCTTGTCAAGGAGATGGCCACAAACCAGAAAGTAAAGTTGTGCCAAACCCTGGACACATGGTAGTATTATTGATGGTGCACTCTGCCAAAATATAAACCATAAAGTCTTAGATGTTTTTTGAAGAGAAAGAGAAAAAAGCAACAAAGCAAATCCTCCCTGACTTTCCTTTCAAATAGAAAATTAATTTACTGTTCACAAGAATCAAATTAAAAACTTAGACAATTGAGTGTTTTGTAACAGAACTCAAACTCTTTTAAAACTGATACTGCAGAACAGAAAGTGAGATTTGCTTTAGTTGTGCTACAGCCTTATACACTGAGTGATACATTTAGTGACAATATTATAGGCATATATTTTGATAAATCTGTAAAGCACTGCATTATCTCTAACAATGCAACGAAGACTGAGCTACCAGTCAATAGAGGAAAGTAGCATTCTGCTATCAAAGTGAATGCTTTTACAAGAATATATATCAAAGACACTAATTCTGAACAGATATGGAAACTAGATCCAGCTGTAAAGTAGGTGTGATAAACAAGGAGCAGAATTTCCTCAAAACTCAGAGATATTTTCATTCAGAATTTTAATCCAAAATGATAGGACTAACAAACTAAAAGAACTTGAATCACTTTGCTTAAGATGCATTGAGAAAACTCTGGAGGAATTACTGCTGCAGAGTTACTCAACTTCTGCAAAACAAAGATTTTACCTCTCCAGCCTCAAAACAGAGAACTCATTCTTCTCATTTCTGTCCTGCTGTTCACAGAGAGATTGCCTGTAGTTTCTTTAGAATCACCAGGTGCTCCTTCAGATGCTTCCTACTGCACACTTGAGAAGATGTCACTTCAAGGTCATAAACCTTTGGTATCCTCATCAAAATCAAGAGTGTTGTAAGTGAACGCAAGGCCATTTATGAGAATGTCTGACTACCTTAGTCAAGCACTGAAAATTTGTAACGCTGAAATGTCTTTTGCCACTGATTAAGAGACTTTAAGCAGAAACATCTTAGCCTGTCAAAGTTTCTGCAAGTTCAGATGTCTCCAGATTAGACTAGAAATCACCAGCTATTAAGAAGATTCAGACACTTTTAGCCTAAACAGTAATATATAACAGAATATGATACCAAGATATGATGGAATACACTAACCACATTTCATTAGGGAATACATTCCCTCCTGTTATAAAGCCATGTAGCATGAGCAATGCCAGTGAAGACTAAAGTGATCTATGCCAATCAAACTAAAGATCTATGCCAATCTATAGATTTAAAACAAACAGTTTACATTAACAAGGAAAAGGTGTTCAAAAGCCATGTAATGAACTTCAGCATTTTACAACCTTTTTCTACGTTCTGGATACTGACAGCAAATCGGGACACAACTGAAAAGAAACTGAAAGGAAATACCAATCAGAAACATTGATTTATATTTTTTTTTTGTGGTTTTCCCCATTCTTCTTCAATTTAAAAATGTTTGTCAATTTCAGCACAGAATGTTTTTATTATTTGTAAAGCCTTTTCAAAGTCCCTCATGAAACTTTACTCCTTTAATCCTCTTACTCTTCCACAAAGCAGGTATCTAATTTTAGGTCTGTTTTGCAGATAGGGAAAACCTGAGTCATGGCAACAAATTTGCTTCTTACAGCTGCCCAAAAAAATCATGTTCAGGTCAGAGGTTACAAACTATTTCATCTCTCTGAGTCCCCATTCTTTTTTCTGACTGTCAGTAAAGCACTGCCCCACAAATCTGCCTCCATTATAATTGTAATCAAAAATTATAGACTTTAGCTTTATCCAGTAATTTCCATTTGTACTTCCTTTCACATCATCTGTTTCAAGTGTGCAGATACATTTGAACATTTTATGATGAAGAGAGACGGTTACTTACAATTAGTATGTGAAAATTACAGAGATGGAAGAAACCCTTTAAGTTTGGTTTACTGTATGATTGTCTTAAATACAACAGTGGCAATGAAGAGTTACCAAGCCTAATGATTTTTCTCTGTAAAGAACAGTTCTCCTCCTGCAAGCCCACATCCTGATGCAAGTCTCTGCTGAAAGGAAATTGTTTCATATATTCAGCTGAGATCCTTTTCTGATTTGAATGCCGATACAAGCAACTGTATAACAACATCATATCGTGCTGATGTATCTTTGGGCAAGCATGTTGACTTTATTACATATTCTTATCATAACTACCAGGTCCTGAAAACTACATCTTGTCTAAGGGTCTGGCACAGCAATGAGAGAAAACAACTGTGCTAACATGTTGCCAGCAGGCCGAACAACAGTGATGATTTTTCAGCTTTGTACTAAATAAATAAGCAGGAATGTAATGCAACTGGACTCTGCTTCACAATATTTTAACATCTGTCAGCTTACACACTACCTGGTTATATTTCCCACTAACAAACTGATGTGAACTCCAAAGCCCGTAAAAAGCCAGGTTACACATGAAAAACCCAATATACCTCAAGAGCACGAGGTTGGACCAGACAGGCTCCAGAGGCCTGGTTCTTCTCCACTTGAATTATTCTCTTCTATGAAGTAAAGGTCAGATGTGCCACAGAGTACAGGTTCCACTCAACAAATTCAGCTCTACCGTAAGACTGCAGAAGCAGAACTTTCCAGCATACAGAGCAATTCCTTTATCTGCAGCTCAAAATCCGTATAGTCTGTTAATGCTGCTAAGGTGTACCCCTGTCATAAAAGCTAACCAAAGGCAGACTTAGCTACACCTCTGACTACAGTTTGGCTCCAAATGTATTAAAAATACAAATAAAACAACCTGGGGAAAAAATAATTCTGGAAAACACATGAACAATTTAAAAAATGGTTTTATTATACTTATTTTGTGCAGGTTTATCCCTCTATTCATCAGTAATGCTGAAACTCTCCTTACAATCCTCATCTGAGTTCTGCTTCTTTTAACAGGTGGTCAGTATTTGATGAAGTCTCTTTAACTTCGTCAGGACTTGGCAATCACTAATTCTCTTTGAAGAATCTTTCCAATTGCCTCTGTTTATTGAACCATAGAAATGGACTTCCTTACCGGAGTTTATAGTAGGATAATGAGCCAGAGAGCTGACCAGTCAGATTACCTTAAGCAGCAGCAAATGCAGTATCATCATTTACAGCAGCTGTAAGAATCATTGTTCCAGCTCAATAGAATATCAAGAACTACTTCAGTATTTAATTGCCCTTCTGATCCTAAAGTGTGAAAGAACACAGTAAAAACTAAGTGAATTCATTTTTAGTGAAAAACATAGGAAATATGGAATACTTTCATTACTTCCATTTAAATATTTACTTAAATGAAATTCATATAATCCCTGGGCAAAGCAATCAAAAAGGTGTCACAATTTAAAAGAGCATCTATAGCTATACTGGGGGTATTGTGACAGCACAGCAACAGACTATTTACAAACATATAGAACATCTTTTCCACAATTTTGCTTATGTTTACGTTAATTTCAATGCTCCCTCTTCAATTCCGCCCCCCCCAGCTCCTTTAAAAAAAAAATGTATCTGAGTGCCCAGAAGCAATTAGGTAGGAACCTTAGAAATTTGGAAGGTTCCCAGGCTTCCAACTGAGGATGTAGGAGCAAGCCTAATAGAATAAAGATATTCAGAAATCTTGGATTGCCAACCTTCAGGGTGGAGAAGCCCCCTATGGCTTCTACACCAGACTATGGGTCTGCTCAGTGGGTGCTGACACACTTCTGAGGGTCACAGACTCTCACTTAGTAGGAAATCAGAAGTCCAAGGAACAGAAGCCCAATATCCCAACCGTTGGGAAGTTCACCTTATGTTTTTTGCCCCCAAACATAGGTTTCTGTGATATTTTTTTCACAAGTCTGAGAGTAGGCTACCTGGTAGAACTATAATGAAGTCAATGAGCTCAGCCTAATGATGGATTTCAAAAGAAAATTATGTGTTAAAGAAGATAGCCATAATTCCTACTATATCATGCAAATGAAATGGAAACCATTATACTAACTGACTGTAGAAATGCTTTGACAGTGAAATAATGAGTGTAGCATATAGGTAGCTTGCCTAAAATGAAGTCACCCACTTTTAAGACACGGTGAAAATTAAACTTTGTCAGCTTTTGTATTCTTGACCTGTAATTCTCAGGAAAAAAAAAAAAAGACAAACAAATAAAGAAAAAATCTCCACCCCAATTCATTTGCACGTGACCCTTATTTAAAGTCTTGGTAAATGCCAAAAAGTAAGTTTCTGTTGAGGAAAAGTCACCTTCAACTCTGCATTGCTCTTAGGTGTGTATATTCCCACAAGGGTTTTACTCAGAATGGACTGTACAATGTACAATGGACTGGATTAGTAGGCTAAGTCTTTGATGAAGAGAGGTCTGCAGGTACCATCAGGATACAAATTTCCTTTCAGGTCTCTTCCAACCCAAATCATTCTGTGATATGACTCTGTGATAGTATTATCCAATGGGGTAGAACATGCAAGCAAATGTGCGTAGAAGTTTTATATTACTGAGGTCTGATCCCACTAGTTAAATTCATGATTGGAGAGTAAATTTACCATCTTACATAGTATCAAATTTTACCCATGTTCTATCCACTATTAATGAAAGGAAAACTGATCTCTCCATCATCATATAAATTGATCTCTGTGACTTGGCGAGGAGTCAGAGCAGTGATGATAATGACCCTGTAAGAGTATTAGATCTAATACCCTGAGGCATTAACCTTTGTTTAACCAAAAGGTAAATCTTTTGATGAAGGACAACATTTTATTACTATTCACCTGCAACAAATAGCTCATTTCTTACTACTATAACTCAACTGCTGGTACCGAAGAGCAAAACTTGCACTTTACATTCAGAGGCTCTTGAGTAATTCACATTGAGGTCATGGATCAAAACTGATTATACAGTGATGATGATCAAGTCCTGCAAGGTGCTATGCCCTGCACAGAGGGGTAAATGTAGCAGCTGAAACTGACAGAGGGAGATGGAGGCTGTGCACAGATTACCCCTGGTAAAGACTACTGACCAAGTTTCAGAAGGAGGGTAGGCAAACAGGAAAGATGTTCCTGGCTTGTGGGACAGTACTGATCCTTTCAGTCACCCCATTATTATTTTTTTTTTCTGAAAGAACATACATAAAACTGAGTAGCCACTTTATTGTCTCAGTTCAGAAACAGCTAAAAATTCTAGAGTTGGTATTATTCCACGGAATTTAAATCAGTGTATAGCAAGATTATGTTGCCAAAAGCCCATCAAGTGCAATCTCACTCCAATCACCACTGTTTGCTCCATTTTCAGCACTCTGTCATGTTTTGAGAGCACCTCATCTCTAAGCAAACACAGTAAGTCAGCTTTATTTCAGGTATTTCCTTGAATATTTCTGTGTCCTGTAAGATCAAGTTCCACCCATAAGCATCTGTGCCTGCATTGTCTCATGACAAATGATTTTCTGTGGTCCTCTGAATATCCAGCCTTGATTGTACCTCCTCAGTTTCTACCACAACACAGTCCCAAGTTTTGATTTTCTTGCAACAGAGTTTATTTTTCTTTATTGAAAGCAAATGTCACTGGGGCCTTTGAAAACCTTGTGTCTACATGGCAGGTCACACAAAAGAGCACTGCTTTCCAAATTTAATATTCTTTAATGTATTTGTTAACAGAACATTGACATCTACTGAATGTTTTCTTTACAAGAATCTACCAGATCTCTCCTTATGCATTTCTTGCCAACCTCACCTCTCCATTTTTGCATTTATAAAACTGGACATGAAGCAAGAAAGAATACAACCTAAAGTTCCAAAGCTGAAATCTAACATAAACCCTTTCTCCAAAAAATATTATTTTGAAAAATTCATCTGCTCTTTTGAAAGCTTTGAATCATGGTCATCTCATGCACTGAAGTGCTGTTTAAACAAAAGCCACCCATTTTTTGTAATGCTATAAAGCAAGGAAAACCAACAAACTAAGGGATAGACAGTTGATACATAGCTATCCTTTTCATGCCAACACTTCCAGCAATGCTCCAATGTAAATCAGGTGCCTCATTGGAAAGAATTTTTGGCAGCCTAAAAAGAAACAGCAGCAATTCAAGTGTGTTTCTGAACCTCACTTATAAAACCAGTCTCACATACTGGTAAACTCTCACCTGGTAGTTTTAACCCCTGGGCTCCCATGGTTTTTTTCCATTTTGTCAAAACAAATGAATGTGAGGGAGATGTCTGTTAGACTCCTTTACTCAGCCCAAGGGTTAATTACTCAGTTTTGTAGACATTTGAAAATATTATGCTACCTCTAATGGCAAAATTGATAGAAGCTTGTTTCAGGCTCACTTTATGTCATCATGGCAGATTAAATTAACTAATCATAAATTATGCTGGCTAAAGTACATCTGCTACTCACTAAACCTGCAGAGAGAAGAGAAGGGGTTTTTTTCTACTGAATAAGAAGTAAATGTCATGCAAAATTAAAGACTCTTACAAACCAATAAACATACATTCAAGCAACAGATTCTGAGGACCATGGCAGCAGTCAAACAATGAACCTGTAGCTGTTGTGGAAAAACATCAACACTGCAATGCTGCAGGGGTATACCCATGGATCAAAGAGTAAAGATGTCCATTAAAGAATAAAGAAGATCAATTAAACAAGAAGTAGCATGCTCACATTATTGCTAGAGGTCTTTGAATACCAATATGACTGTAGTGGGTTGACTGTGGCTGGATGCCATGTACCCACCAAAGCCCTCTCTGACTCCCCTCTGCAGAAGGACAAGGAGGGAAAATGTAACAAAAAGTTAATAGGTTGAGATAAGGGATGGCAGAGATTGCTCACTAAAGACCATCACTGGCAAAACAGACTAGAATAGATATGTTAATTGAATTTATTACTAACAAAATCAGGGCAGGATAATGAGAAATAAAATAAAGCCTTAAAAACACCTTCCTTCTAATCCCTCCCTCCTTACCAGCTCTACCTCCCCCCATACCAGCCCAGGGACACTGGGAATGGGGGTTACTGTCAGACCATCACAGGTGGTTCCTGCGACTGCTCAGGGAGGGGAGTCCTTCCCCTGATCCAGCTTGGGGTCCCTCCCATGGGAGATAGTTCTCCATGAACTTCATCAGCATGAATCCATCCCATGGCAGCAGTTCTCCACAAAGTGCTCCAATGTCACTCTTTCACACAATGCAGTCCTTCAAGGACAAGCTGATCCAGTGTGAATCCCCAGAGTGAATCCCCAGAGAGATCACAAGTCCTACCAGGAAAGCTGCTCCAGCACAGGCTCCTCTCCATGGGTCTGCAGGTCCCACCAGGACCATGTCCTAGCACGGGCTTCCCACAGGATCACAGTCCCCTCTCAGGTATCCACCTGCTCTGGTGTGGGCTCCTCCATGGGCTGCAGGGGCTCTGTATCCCCATGGACCTCCGTGGGCTGCAGGGGCACAGCTGCTTCACCATGGTCTGCACCATGGGCTGCAGGGGAATCTCTGTTCTGCCAATGGGAGCACCTCCTCCCCCTCCTTCTCCACTGACCTTGGCTGGTGTCTGCAGGGCGGTTCCTCTCACATATTCTCACTCTGCTTTCCACTGGCCACAATTACAACTGTGCAATAGTTTGCTTTTTTTTTTTTTCCTATTTAAATATGTTATCACGGTGGTGTTACCACCATCTCTAATTGGTCCAGCCTTGGCCAATGTTTCTTCCATCTTGAAGCCACCAGAGAATGGTGCTGCTAGACATGGGGGAAGCTGCTAGCAGCTTCTCACAGAAGCCACCCCTGTAGCCACCCCCACCACTACCGAAACCTGTCCACACGAACCCAATACAATGACATGGTGTTTGCAGGATCTACTTCCAACATCAGTTCTTCCATTTTCTGTTCAAAGGGACTGAATACACCATTTCTGTAGGCTTTCAAGGAAGGGATGGATCACTGATCTAGAAGACAATACAGATTTTACAGGGATCCTCTTCTTACTCTCTGTATTGCAGAATGCAAATGTGACAGGTAATTTAGTCAGTGGGACTAAATTCCTTAGCAGGGCATGAAAAACTGAAGTTAGAGATGTGTGAGAGGAATGAATGGACAGAAAACATGGGCACTCAAGATCTCTTTATTGCAAAGTAATGAATTGCAGAGTCCCTCTCTGAAAACTCATGGTAGACCAGCTCAATCAATCACATTAAATGAGGGTTTGCTTTCTTTTGGAGTAATATATGGAAGAAAAGCACTATTGTATTGCATTACATGTAAGTTCACATATGTGGTTGCCAGCTAAAAAGCAGAATGTAGTTTTGGGGCGACCAGAGAGATATCTTCTGTCTAGGAAACAAACTCTGCTGAACACCTCCAAAAAGATTCCAAGTAAGATGATCAGCCATGTGACCATGTTTAGAGGGAGGGTAAACAAAGTTTTGACACATCTATTGTGTTCCTTCACGTGTCACAGAGCCTCATGAAGCTTTAGGGGCATCAGAATAGCCCAAACATAGTTAATGTGTAAACTCTCAACACATTATAACCTTCTGGAAAGGTGCAGCACTTTCTGTTCACCTGTTCCCAGGTTCATTCTGTCAGTCCCTTGTGGCAGATGAGGTTCTTAGTACCATCTGAGTCCTTTTCCCTCACAGTTCCCTTCCATTTCACATTCTGTGAGCAATATTACCCATACCACCTTCCATGCATGATGCATACAGCTATAAAAAAGGCACAAGGAACGAAATATAGCTACAGAATTTAGAGGAAAGCAGTAAGGAAGAGAATTGTGTCCCTCACCATCATGCAGAAGGCAATGATAAGGTTTAGTCCTGCAGTGGAAAAAAAAAAAATCTAAAAACTTCCCCTGAAAATAAAAGAAAGCTTAGATCACCATCAGTCACTGGATAACCTATTTTAAGCCCATCAGAGCCAGTGCGCTGTTCTCATGTTGCTAATTAAAAATGATAGATTCATCAATTAATCTCTCTTCCTGTCCTCTAGTCTTAGTATAAGATTTTTCAAAGGGACAAATGGTCATTAGCTGCCCACAAGTATCATTTCAGCCCTGCAAACTTGTGCCTTTGTCAACATGAACCAGAATCTGTCTCTTTATGCTATAAATGACAAAAAGAAAACCTTAGAAAGCTTTGCCACCCTGATAAAAATAACAGACTTATAATGGGGAAATAATCTTATCCTCTGTACAATGAACATTGCTACATAAATCCTCCTGGGCTCCAATCCGAACTTGCTCACTGATGAATAAGCCTCTGTTAAATGTGGCAGAGAGAGATGTCCTAGACTTAGTCCCTTGATTGAAACTCAATTGCAATATTACTACATAGCAGTCAGAGATCCTCCACTATTTAGGAAAGAAGCCATGAAGGCAATCTATTTTTATTCACATTGAAATGGAGACAAAGATAAAGGCCCTGCTGTTAGCTTAGCGAAGTGCCAGTCACATAAAGCATGCCAATGACAATGGTTATCCATTCCTCTTTCAATACACGTATCACCAGGCAGAGAAATAGAATTGGGGTGTACAAGGTTAACAAGCCAGCATCGTGTTATGAAGCAAGTGATAAAATTGTCTTATAGTTCTTAACTCTGACCTGTTCCAGTGAAAAGCTGCCAAGCAGAATTATGTCATCCTGAACATCCCTCTCAAACTGTTCGATATATGAAGGGATCGCTTCATCTTCAAGCTCCCTGTGAAGGTCACATGCCTTACTGGAGCTGACAGGTATTACAGCGTCCGGAAAATCTTCACTGATGACACGGGCTGCTTGAAACAAAAGTGGCAGATTATCTCTCAGCAAATGGGAGCTCATTCACTGGTTACTACCTTCTCAGTTGATATGTTTGGCCCACCAACACTCCAAGTATGAAACAGCATCAGTAACACAACTGACAGGTGCCAAGTGCCAGTACCAGGAAAACTGTCTCCAAGTGCAACATCTGAATTCGGGTACAAATTTAGCACGTGCAGCTTGTTCCTTAGGTACTTTTTAAAAGGCATGATCTACATTTCCACAGGCACTTTGCTCACCTGTTAATCTTAAAAGGACTGGGATTTGGAATAACTTTGGCATTCCTTCCTGAGGAAGAGGACTAATAACTGCAATTGAATGGGAGTTTTAGGTGAAGCCCCATCAAGCATTTCATCTTCCTCCCAACTCACCCCAAATGATTGCATTCCTTCCCCTAGGTGTATGTGTGCAGCTCCTGCCTGATTTATTTGGTCCAGTTCTGCTCTCACCCACATCATTCCCCTGATTTCACTGCAGTGATATGTGCAAAACCAAAGGGTACATGCATCACATAAATAAAAATAAATCCCATTCATAAAGTCAGCCTTAAAGAGAAACTTTGTCTTTTCTCAGTTTAATTGATCATGCTATGTTAAAAAAAAATTAGATCTTCTCATGGATATCTGCTACAGTACTAATACTAGTTTGAATCATAAATAGTGACAACTATTTTTGCTCATGTCTCTACTTTAGAATCACTGAAAAATAGCAGATATCAGATTGCTCACGTCTGTCTGTTTTGCTTCACATATCTGTGTGTAAGATTTTATAGTTCTCTGTGCCTATCTCTTAAAGAAATTGCCATATCTAGTTATTTGCTTCTCTTTGTCCATCCTACGACATGAAAGCAGTTAAAAGAGAGGTTTTTTCCTCACTCTCCTTTGAAGTCTGTAATTCTCTAATGAAGACCAGAAAAGGAAAGATAAAACTAAGGCTATTAACATTTCCAGTTTTGCTCACTGCTCATTGTTTAATGACTTTAATTGTTGAACCTCCTGAGTACTTAAATCACCTCGGTGCCACCAACACACAGGAAGTAGGGTGGGTTTTCTATTTAATTACAACAGGATACAATTCAAAATCATGTTGGGGGAAATGTACAGTAGATATAAACAACTCAAACCATTACCTTAGGGTACACATCTCTTCATGTAGTACTTTACAAACCTAATGAAAAGTGATTTGACCTACAACTATTAACTGCAAAAACAAAGCAATATTTACATTTAAATTTACTGTAACATTAAGGGTTTGGCTAGGAGAGAGAAAACCCAGGAAGCAGAGGAAAAAGAAACATTGCCAAAAGCAGAAGATGGAGCATCACTTGTTCCCCTTGATGCTGTGTTGTACACAACGGGCCATATGCTCAGCTGGAATAAATCAACTGCTTTACTGCTTTCACAGGAGCACTGCAAGTTTACATCCTGGGAAGTCAGTAGATTCCTGTCTCAGGTTAGAGCAATAGTCAAAATGGGAATAAAACCATTTGGTTCAGAAAGATAAAAATGAAGCAATTCATCAAAATACACTTTTTCTTTTTTGTCTTTCTTATTTTTGTGAGGAATAATATCAAATGAACTCAGTTTTGGTGGAAGACATTGGACTCATTAGCACAAGTTTTGTCAAAAAAAGAGCAAAAGAAGAAAGAGAGCATTTTCAAAAGCCTTTTCAAGGGAAACAACTCTGAAAAGTAGAGCAATAAATTACAATTTAGATTTGAAAAATATTTAATTAAAAGATACATATGCTCATTTTAGCAGAGTTGTTCGCTTGCCTGAATTGGAAACAAGCAGAGAACAGGGTTAGTTCAGCTGATCTATTCCTTCTGCAGCAGCTTTGCAAAGAAACTTCTCAAACTTGGTCAGCGTCAGGTTGGTCCTTGCTTGAACTGATCTACATGTTGGAGGATTGAGGTAATGCCCCATATACTGGACCAAAAGAAAATACTTGACCAAAAGAAAAGCAAAATAAATCCTCACTGTACAAAAGTAACCAGTGTTAAAAATTCTATAACATGCCTGAAAATTCATTAATGCATTGATCAACTACTTAAAAACTTGCTGCTTGAAGTTGTTAGCATGGGCATCAGAAGCTTTCATTGCTTTGGATGCACCTAAGCCTGCGAGTCACGCTTTCCTTGTAGCTTAAATCCCTTCAGCACAGGCTGTATTTGCAGATGCTGGGCCGTAATTAAAACAATCTCTCCAGTATTAGCTTGACTGCTTGCGACTTCATTTACTTCTGTATTTGTCCATCAGATAGCAGCAGTTTATATACTGAGATGATAATTTAAAGGGTATATTCAGCAGCAGACTACACCTCAGGATGGGTTTGATGCATAAAGCTGCAACAAACTCCATACGGAAAAATAATTTTGGCTGCCTGATCCAGAAAAAAGTGTACAAAATGTATCTAAAAAAGTTCAGTGTTGAAGACTCAGGCACCAGTTTCAGACAACTAAAATTCTACAACACCTGGTATTTCAATTTTTTGGTTCTTGCCAAAGAACAATATAATAGAAATTACTTTTTATGGCACTCACGTATCACCATTAAAAAATGTTCATGGATCACAATCTTATATTGACAAAAATGCAAGGTAAAAATACATAGTCTATATCTTTAAAAACAAACAACCAATGTTGCCTTTTAAGTTGCCTTATAATATGAAATAACACATACCACAAGAGTGACCAACAGGTTACCCAGTGACAAAATGCTTTAAATATACAATTATATAAATTCTGAGCCATATTCTTTCCTTTCCTTTGGGAATCATCTATTAATTAGGACTCTACGACTGCATGATTTTTCAGCTCAGTGGCCAAATGAAGAAACGAAGCAATTCTGTGAGAGTGGAACCAAATGAATCCTAGTTTTCTATGGTTTTTCTTATGCCTAATAAGGGTCAAACTCCCTCATATTAGCTTTTCCCTCAATGGAGACATTAATAATGCTTGTCTTCTCTGCTCAACTGCCCACTTCCATAAAACTGGTAGGGAAGTCATACCTGTGAGACTTGCTCCCTGTTAAAACAAAAGGGTTGGAAGTGACCAACTAGTTCAAATACTGGGAGGGAAAAACACAGGCAGAAATAAACACACCCTGATATATGCACAGAGGTGGAAACTGCACAAGCTTCACCTCCCCAGGAAAATCTCTCTTTTCTGGATTTGCTTCACCCAAGCAAAGAAAAGTAATAAATTTATCTAGAACAGTGTGCAGCTTCACCCACCTCTTTTCTGGATTTGCTTCACCCAAGCAAAGAAAAGTAATAAATTTAGTTAGAACGGTGTGCAGCTTCACCCACAGGACTAGCTCTGATACCCATCATGGCACTTTTAAGAAATAAAAGCAGTGAGGCACAGCTTGGGGCACAGGACAGCAGCGGCCTGCAGTGCGTGTCCCATCTGCTCCCCGCAGCCTGCACTGGGGGCTCTGATGTGCACATGGGGTGTGAGACACACATGCTGATTGCATTTGCTTGCCCCAGAATTGACATTAACATAGAACAATTGACATCTTGCTAATAACTTCTTAAAGGTTTTGCTTAAACTATCTGCATGAATTTAGTGGTGATGGTTGCTCTATTTTTTCCCCTTGCATTTAAAATAAGATAAAATGGGTTTCAAAAATGTTACTGATATGACCAGTGCCAGTTCAAGAGATTTTGCAACCCTAGGCAAATGAAAACATTTGCCTCTTCTAGAACAAAGTTGCTTGTAAGCTAAATAGTCACAAAACAAGTTGCAGCTCCTGGAGCTCCAGTGCTGTAGGCAACCGCCTGCTCTGCCTCTCTGACAGAGTAAGCCTGTGTATTGCTGAAATACAACAGGAAGCCTCATACAGATACAAAGGACACAAAATAATTTTGCACAAAAGACATCTGCTGAAAAAGGAGAGGGTGGATAGGCAAAAAATACAAAGGCACTCTGAGCTGGGCTTGTACAAACGTCACTTCTCCCAGGATGAACCAGAGGAGAGCAGCAGACATGGGCCTTGTGTAAAGGCTGTGAAGGTAAATGTCTCGTAAATCAACGAGGTTTTAAGTAATGCCCGTGAAAATAAGTGACACCAAAGTAAGGTTGTCTCCTTGAGGTGAAGAAATCTCATATACTTCATTGTTTTTACTGTAGATGAAACATCAATTTGTATTTTCTAACAAAAAACACTTTCCTACTCATCTGGTAGTGTAAATCCTTGTATAGATAACCTGAAACAGTGTCACATGACCCATGCATCAGAAAAATTGCCCACCCAATCATCAGCTTAAATAAGGATTTCGATTTCTAGATTTGAGCACATAAGCAATGATATTTCCAGTCTTCCTTCTTAAGTGTGGAATTCAACATGCAGTGAAGTAATCTAGACAAAGCACGCCACTTAAGTTACAGTTAAAACCACATAAACATGACACAAAACAAAAACATTTGGAGAAAAAGACCTTACAGAATTGCATTAAAATCATCATCCCTTTGACTTCTGAGTTCAAGGGGATGGATTACCCTCTCTCCTCCCCACATGCAGACTCAAAAGAGTTTTATTTTTCTTTATGCAATTGACTTTGTTATTTACCTTGGAAGTCCAGCATCTTGTTTTCTTCATCTAGAAGTTTCATCAGTTTAGAGTACAGGATTTGCTCATCAAATTTCACAGGATCTTAAAAAAACAACAGTGAAACAACTATAGTTTCTTCCAGTAGTATTTCAGGAAATACTATTTTAAATGAGAAGTAAAGATATAAAAATACAAAAGTTAGGAAGTCCTTTGACACTTGAAGATAGTTTTTACAGTGCTAGTTTCATAGCTCAGAATAAAACTACAGTCATTTGTTTGATGTAAGACAATTCAAAATAAAAAATATAGCCACACAGTTTTAAATGGTGGGCAATATTATATGTTGATCTGGACTGAAACTGGTTTATAAATTCTGTTAATAGAGTAGCTGAAATAACTGTTTATATGCAAATTGCCAGCTCTTAATGAAAATCAAAACACCCAATTTATTCCAGTGTGATTTTGGATCTTCATGAGAAATTTTGCCTTGCTGTCCATAGTATTAACACATTATCTAGTATGAGTAGTCATTTCAACACTCTATGAATTTTGAATTTGTGGCTGGTTAGTCATTCAAATTTTCAGTAATATCTGCAGATTTTAAAAAGCAGCTAAGGATATATACACTTGCCTTTTTCCGTGAGACCTGAAAAAAAAATTACTTAAAAGTTCTATATTCAAGAGAGAAATGAGCAACTGGGACCATTTTCTCTCCAGATCTCCCAGACCTGGCTTCTCTAAGTTGTCAGTGAAGACAGGCAGATAGAAGACCAAAGAAATGCATACAAGGCAGACGGATTGAAATACAGCTACATGCAAGCTTGGGTGGCTCTTTATAAGAACTCAATAGAATCTCAAATAAGAACTTTTTTTACCATGAAATTTCAGAGACAAGTTTTTCAGTTACATTGATCTTTCAAAGAAGGTAGTGGCTCCTGCAAACCTCTTCTGAAAGTATAGAATCTTTTACATTTCTTTTAGCCTGCAACACTGAACTGTTCCCTTGGCAAGGAGGCAAGCTCTCAGGGCACTATGAACTCATACAGATTTCCAGAACAAAAATAATTTATCAAATATAGAAATGATAATTGCCAATATCTTCATTTTCACAGAATAACCCATTAAAGAATAGTTAATGGCTGAAGATTTGCTTTTCACCAGGTATTCTCTTTGGGCATTGAGCCTGGCTTTCTAAAGTTCTAAGAGTATAACTTGAAAATGTGCCCTGATTTCTTCATGTTTTTCTGATTTTGACTCTTGCTCATGACAAGCTGCTAGCTGCAAAGAAGGGGTAAACCAGTATGGTTCCCAGTCAGGAAATGACCATGTAGGACCAGACTTTAGTTTTGACTGTCATTTTTAAATCCGTCCAATATATACAAATATACTTCCACTCATTTAACACTTCTGCAAGGAAAATGAAGCCAGACAGGGAGCCTGGTTTGTAAGTATTGACAAACCAGAGTGCTCAAGGTAGGAAAGCACCTCTGGAGTCCATCTAGCCCAGTTCCCCCTGCTCAGAGCCAAGTTGCCCAGGACTATGTCCAGGCACCTTTTGAATGTCTGTAAGGTAAACATTTTGCTCTTGGCAGAGGTATTGGTAAATATAGCATTACAACTGCTCTACAGATGTCCACACAACCAACCTGAGGCTGGTACTGTTTCTATTTGACTTTTAATAAGCAGGTGTTATCCCAAACTTTGAGTAACATTTTTGCCAGGGAGATAAAGGAGGACCACCAAAACCTCTCTACTCCAAATCCTGGAAGACAATGGACTAAGAGCCCCTTCCAAATTCTAAAATAAATAAATATATAAAGCCCCCACCACACAATACAAAATCAGCATTTGTGGGTAAGTTTATCACTCAGCCTCTTCAACACAGTCAAGAGAACATTCCCTCCCAATGAGAGCTGTATTTCCGTATATCCCTTATGTCACCACTCTGTCCGTACATGATTTCAGGCATACATGCACAGATACATAAATCTAATCTACTTTTCATTCTCTGGTTATGAAGCAGATTATGACTCATAAAGCCTTTTCATAAGATGAACCAAGGCAGGACCAACAGGAAAAAAAAATTTTCCTTTAAAAACTCTGAGCCAGAAGCTGACTTCCAAAGTCAACTTCCAAAGTATTACACTGCTATCCTACACAATGAATGGGGAAATTATTGGGATTAGATGTAATTCAACCTTGATCAACCTTGATTTTTTTTTCCCCACCAGAACACATTAATTCAAGTTAGCTATATGCAATAGGTTATTGCATTTAACTGCAATAACTGCTTTTTTCAGTTACACAAGTTTTTGTCTCAGAAGTTTGAAACCTCCATATGTGCTCAAAGTTTCTAGTAACTTTCAGACGTGAACAACTTTTAGCCTCTTTATGATAGATAACTTTTTTAGCTCTGACCACAGCTGTGCATCTAGAGAGTCTCTGCAGTACAAATAAGCACAGGCTTTAGGAAAGCAAAGGGGTAGCAAGGTAAGGCAGGAGAGCTGGCTCTCGCGTGCTATCGTCTTGTTAGTGCTTAACAACAGGAGCCGGGCCAAGGCACTCAGTGCATGGGTAAGCACTTCGTTACCATGATGATGCTCTTACTTAAGTCCATGCAAATTCAGGCAGGCCCGTTCCCACCCTTTTTTATCTAAAAGCCGTGACAGCAGAGGAGAATTTCCTCTGCTAGACAATACCTCCTGGTTAATCTCTCTCATACCTATGCATAACTTCTGTTCTTCCAGCTCTGCAGCCACACCCTCCCACTGGTTGCTATCGCCCACAAGAGAGCAAAGCTAAATATCTCGGCTAAACTGGCAAAAAAAGAGAACCAAAAAAGCCTCCTCATGCACTTCTACGCACTCTGGGGTTTCCTTCTGTTAGACAAACACACATTCAACTCCGTAACAAAATTGTTCTCCAAGGAGGACTTTGGGAGCAGGATTGTGGAAAAGCTACAGCTTAGCACTCAGTTCTGGACTAACTTCATTAATTAAAAAGAACACGGCATAGACAATGCTCTCACGGCGTGTTTCATTTTGCTACAGTAGCAGAGTGAATACAGACCAGCCTCATTTTTACCTGCCCATTAACTCACTGTCCTTGATCAAAGTCTATGTATACTGCCTATCGTGTTCAGAGCAGTTAAGGCTTGGAATTTAAATGGTAAACCTCAATATTTAAATAGAACTGCATATGTGATCTCTGACACCTCATTTTCATGAATGGAAAAGAATATTCTGACACCAAAATTACATACTTAATTCTGCCTCACCTTCCTCACTGACCTCCATCCCACACTGCCTTGGGTTTATTTCCTCACCCATCAATGGGTCAAAGTAATTTCTGCTGTATTCATTTCCTGTGGAAAGCACATGAAGTAAGGGTCAGCGATTATTAGAAGCACATGAACTAAAATGTTAATTTTGAAATCGACACCAGCAAGCAAAGGGGCATTTTTTGCTACTTTACAAGCTTAATTTTTTTAACAAGTCCTCTAAGCCTACTGGTACTGCAATTATCATCTTGTGAAAGGTCAGAAAAGGTAATTCTGGAAACAAGTGCACTTTATGTTACTTTTTCTCAGAAACTAATGAAAAAAAAATTCAAATTTAGATGGCAGAAAGATAAGGATTTTTTTTAAATACCCTATATAAGCCAAATTATTCTTGAAACACACCATACAAGTGAATTTTCCATACTGCAAAGGAATTTGTATTTCACAGCTGACCTCTCCAATTTCAACAGTTTTAAATTTCACCACTGAGGTTTCAACGTCTGGTGCATCTTTAATACTGTATTGAACCAGAGAAGTGTTTAATTACAGAGGAGATACCAGGATGCTGCCTCATTAATCTGAACAGCAATTATGTTCAGTTGGACTAGGTAACTAATTCAAGATTTTGATGGGATAAACCCACTTGTTTTAGTACTTGGCTATTTTAACAGCTGTTTTTATCTGCTCTTTAGAAAATAAACAGATTTACAAAAAAATTATTTGTTAGAATTATCATAAAATAATACAGTATCTAGCTGCCTAGAAGAACTCATGGTAAAAGCCAGAAGAATTTTCCCTACACAAGGAGGGAGGGCAGGCTTTTTCCTCAAAATATATCTTTTCTTCAGCAAAAGTGCTACACTCTATTAAAACCATCCACATGTTCACTGGGTTTGCAAATACTGTAAATTGTTATTGAACGGGGAAAAAAAAGTAAAATAATTAAGTCCATAACAAATGTTTTAATTACTTGAATAGACATGGATGCATATCCTGGAAAAATATATAAAAGCTAAATGTTTGGGGGGGTTAATTCTTCCAAGATACACTACGGTTGTCTACAGTGTATTTGTTTTAGGATCAAAAATAATCCAAGCAGCAGCTCCTTTTCAGAGACTAAATGAAACTTTGATATGAAACTAGGTTTAATTTATATTTCTGGACTGGCACATTTTGACTGTCAGTCTCTGTTCCTTCAATGTAGTAAGTACAAGAACTGAAAATTTGCTTTACCTTGAGGTCTCAATAAAGAAAAAATAAATGAGTTTCATTTTTGTTACTTTATCTGTCAACAACTACTAGGCTGGTATGAATCTTGGCAGTATGTAATCAAAGTCTTATGTACTGCAATAACAGAGCCATTCTACCTTATTCACTGTAATTGTTTTTCTCTAGCACAAAGCGCCATGATGTTATATGAACACCCCTTCACATGTTGGTAAAATAATTCACCTACGTGCTAAAAAAGAAAATGATGATGCATTTCTTTATTCAATTACATCATAGCTGTAAATGCAAATTGCTGGAATGTGTTTAGCACCCATATAAAAAATATTCAGCTTTGGCATAGGCTTTTTGCACAATCTTATTATTACAGAAGCTTTTATTGAATTTTAATATCCCATGTGAGTCTGGTGTGAAACTTTGAGGAGTAGACTTTTGGGCAACTCTTCTGGACAGAATAATTGGCATTTAGGAGGAAGTGTCATGTTATATTTGAGTCTGCAAGGCATGGAAACCATTATTCAAAAAAAGAGATGCATTGACAAATACCACTAAGTAGCTTGCTCTCTGGTCCTCTTTAAAAAAAAAGAACAACCTCTTTTAAAAAAGAGCACTTTGAGAAGTACGAGATACTTTGTCCAGGGCTTTGGCTTTGTCAGAACCGCACACAGCTGGTGACAGACAGTTATGCAGAAGAAAAAAGAACCACCAAGCTTGATTTCTTCAGAGCAACATACACACTTCAATATTTACATAAGCAGAACTAGTGGTAAACAAAATAACCTCCTCACAGTGATTTTATAGATAACAAGCCATTTTAAACTGCAGGACTACACAGAAAACTCTTATTTGAGGCTTTCAGAAGAGCCAAATCACTCAAACCTTAGGTCACTGCTCTGGGCAGGGGATATTGCTGTTTGTGGGTTTCTTGGTCTTTTTTTGCCCCTCAGATCAACACACACCTTGACAAGTGGTGTGACCAGGATGTCTGGGCTCTGGGCAGGTCCTAAAATTACTCAGGGGCAGTGGGAGTTACTTTAGCTTCAAAATACAAAATTATCAATTTTAGTCAACATAACACACTGCCCAAGGCATTTTGCTAATAACATTTTGTGAGCATGTGAACAGATTACTAATCATTTTACATTTGCTTTTGGAAATATTTGAAAGCATATAACATGTAAATTAACAGTCCACTAAGGAATTCACATAGCTCTGCTTTGTGGTATAAACACCGTAAATGTTAATACAGAGCTTGCTTGTAGGTATTTTGAACAGCACCATATAGCTTGGTACTTTCAACAGAGCAAGTTACTTTAGACAACCTTCTCAAGAAAAGGCCGGGCCAGCTTTAGAAATTTGGGTCTTTCCTCTGATCCAGAGGTTCCCTCAAACCCATAAGCTCAATTTGAAGTCCAGCTCACCCCTCAAAATTGTGTTATTTCATGTGGAAAACACAATGGATAATTCAGAAAATCAGAACTGAAATGCAAACCCACAAATTATCTATATATTAAAATAAAAATGGAAAGAAGGGTGTTGGCACAACAGTGACCAGATGGGAATTAATACAGTTTAATTAAAGCAAGAGGAGTTGCTAATAAAATTAGCATAATCCTTGGATGCAGCCCATGGGACTGTACACGAATTACTAGGACTGGATGAAACTTGAAAGATGGCTTTTAAACTAAGATGTCTGTAGTCAATTATGCCATCTATGTCCTGAGAATACCACACAGGAAAGGCATGACTAAGCTGAATTTCTATGTTGTCCTCTACTCCACAGAGAGATCAGGTAGTCCATATCAATTACACATGAAACGTACAGCACAGAATTTGGATAACAAGAAATTATTCCATTTACTGTATTACTGATCTAGGGTTTTTTAGTTTCATGAAAGAATAGAAAAAAATCTGTTGGATTTGTGAAGTGTCTCCTGATCTAAGTAAAAATTAAGGAATTATCAATAGCCAGATGACTGACTACTAAAAGCTTGAATAAACAATTACTGGTGCTTTTTTTCAGAGTGAAGCTGGTTTTCCAGGGTAAGAGAAAAAAAATATGGCATGAGCCATCTTTCTTTAGAAGGCAGTATGGAGATTATGGTCTGCACAAACTTGCCATGATAAGTAGCAAGTCCATTTTCAGACAGCAGCATGGTGAACACGTGTCTACCAATGACTTGGGAAAACATTACTGGGCCTTACTAAGGCAACTCATAGAAGCCTTTTGTGTCAGATAGAATAAGACAGGGACATTTTGTAAAGATGGAATTCCAGCCTGAGACAGCATTTTGACCCAAAGTGGTTTTGAAACATAGTGATGCAGCTGGGAATGGAAAAGAGTAGTCCTCCTTTCCCACACCTGATTTAAAGCATTGATTTCAGCTGCAATTCCTATTAGGGAACATCATAGCAAATACTCACATTCTCCATTCAACAGAACTGGACTTATTTCCCTGAGGATATTTCTCATTTTACTTAGCAGACAAGGCCCTTTGAGTAGCCCAGACCGAAGGCTCTGTGATAACATATTTCCCCACTTCTTTGTGAGAGCCAGTGCTGTGTCCTGGGGTCAGACTTGAATATCCTCAAAGAAGAGTGACCACCTCAACTTGGCCAGGAAGAATCAAGGCTTGGGATTAGAAGGAAGGGAAAGCAAGGGTCCCACTTTCAGTATTTCCAACTACTTCACTTACCTTTCCTCAAGTCATGATGAACCCATGTGACCAGCACTCCCACCCACCTGTTTTCGTGATTCAGTACCTACATCGAAAAAGTTTGATATCTATGCATTGCTTATTTGAGCCTTTGATTCTACTTTGTACTTTGAAAAAATCTATATAGAAATCTAAAAAAATCATTCAAAAGGATTAAAGAATAAGGGAGGAGAAAGAAGCCTTTCACCTTAAAAAGAATCTCACAGAATGCAGAAGCAAAAATCATCAATGAAAACTGCATAAATAGTAGGAGTTCCCATACAGTGAAAAACTGAATGGGTTTCCAGTGAATTTATAAGTTCTTACTTCATATAGGCAGTGATTTAAAAGTGGAAAATAATGTTGGAAAATTTGAAACTTCCACAAGAAAAGAATTTTACTTTTTACTCCAAAATTTTGTGTTGCTAGAATTACTCATATCCAAATGTTATGAAGATGCTAAAAATAAAACTACAGTCTTGTAGAACATAGTCAATTACTATGTAGTCCAGAAAATAGTGTTAACTTTCCATTCTCATTTTTTCAAGGGAAAAGAAAGAATTAATGTTAGTCAGAAGTTATACTTTTAGTTTGGATGCTTAAGTGTTATTACTGACCCAGGATATTGGTCACATTTACCTCAGCTCATGTCCATTTGAGATATACACATCTAACATTATTTTCTATATTATATGTATAGATAAATATTTTCTGTGTAGATCTAAAACAAGATTCCTGGAGGTGCAACTTAATTACAGAGTATCGAATATACGGAAGAGTGATAGGGATTTTTACACAGAGCTTCTAATTTTCATTAATAGCAAGCAGTACTCAGTGAAAAATTACATGTTAATGGCACAGTCCTACTGAAGAGCATTTAGCTAGTGACTGGGGAGTAGATTTTATCTTGAAAACACAGCTTGTAAAACACTACCAACACCAGGCAACTTCCCAATTTTTAAAAAAAATGTTATAAAGGTATCACATGTCATTTTCCTTATCCTCAGCAGACACCATAGGTAATGAGGAAATCAGATAACTGTGTCTTATGTTCATACTGCAAGCCTTGAATAAACTCACTTGTCAGCTTTGACAGGACACTGGCAAAGGGGCTGTTCCTGAGCCTGAGCAGAGCAGATCATGCTGCGCCTGCCTCGACCCTCGAAAAACACCGCATCACACTCATGGCACCCAGAATTTTTTACCCCTCACTCCACTCCTCAAAGACTTACCACCTTCTCTGCTGTTTAAGCAAAGGTAGAGCATGGAAATTAGTTCTTTTCTCCCTTTTTCTTTTCCTGCAGGCAACAGAGGGCACTATGCCAAGGGATGCTAGTGTGAGACCTGATACTTTTCCTGGGGAAACGCTGTTGGTCGAGGGCGTGAGAAAAAGATTTACCGATGATGATGGAGTTCATTTAGGCAGAGTATTAGATAATGTGACACATGTCAATGGGGAAAATGGATACTAAGCTCTCCCAGGCTGACAGGCTTGGCTGGTCCCACTCTGTGCCAGTGAGGGAACTTGCCAAATTTTGAGGATCTGACAGTACTATTAGGAAGCAAACAGTTCCCAAGTGTAATAAATTAGCCTTAAAAATATATACTCAGTCACATTCTGAAAAAGTACTTTCCCAATTATAAAATGCATCCATTCTTCACAATTCTTCTCCCCCTACCTTTCACAAATTCAATTTTAGCACATTACTTAGATGAGTGGTGCGGTATCCCTGTTAAAATTGCATGCAATGGATCACGTTTTGCACACTACATTACACCTTGTGCTGTTCTGCTGATTTCAATTGGATTACACATTGTGTAATTCAACGCAAAATTACTTCCAATGACAACTCTTTTATTCCTATGCATACATGGTGATCCATCATGCCCTGCATACCAAGTTTGGCATTTCCATTTCAAAATCCCTGTTGGAATCAGAAAGCATGGAACCACAAACATAGAACTTGAATTATTAGATATAAACTTTGCCATTGTTTAAGGAAAAAAGCGTACAGTTTTGATTCATATTTCTGGTCCCATCCTTTATGCAAATCACTTTGTCCAACACAAATCAGCAGCATTGTAAACTCCCATTTCCTTCCCATGTAACACAAACATGAATTTACAGCAGATGCCTACTTTTTCACCCATATTTACTGTCTCTCCAATGGGTTCCTGCCACTTCTTTGGAATAAAACCAGACCCTGTTCAAAAAGCATCAGCCTCTAGTTCTCCATAAACAGACTGAACTCAATACAGTTACTGATACTTTTAACAATCTGATATCCCACATGGCTCCTTCACAAAACTCTTTTTTGTCTGTATTCCTACATCAATGTCCTTGCCTGGTTACGTTGTTGAGCAAGGAAGGCCTTATATTGTCCTGACACATTTGAACAACCTTTGTCAGTAACTGTTCGTTAGCAAGGGCTTCTCTCTACTTTAGCTTTTGAAAAAGAAGCAGAGATGCTCTACTTTACAGTGGGATTTTCCCTGTAGGACACGTGCAGCACTGTGTTAGGTACACCCAGCCTAGCTCTGCAGTTGGAGGTGATGCAGCAGAGATCCACACAGACACTAATTTGCTCCCAGAAGCAGTATAGCCATGCTAATGCCATTCTGTACCTGGGCTAATTAGAAGAATTGTTCCTGGTCTTCAACTGAAAAAGCTTTCTTTCCTTCCTTTTTTTATTTCCTTTTCTCTCCCCCCTCAGATGTTGTTAATCTCTGTGGGCAAATTTATTGGAGCATGATATGAGATGTTAACAGTGGCTGTTGCAGATAAAATGGTAGAATTAAGTAGAGCTTTTGATTTTAGGAGAAAATCTAGTTTTGAAAAAAGATTTGTGTATTGGGGATAATAGAGAAAAAATGAATGCTTCTTGTCATCTGGAGGCAATTTTAACTTGAATCATCAATATTTAGGGTCAGACCGCCTCAAGCCGTTTACAAGTGCACAGCATACAGGAGAACGCAATTAGCCTTTCCTTTATCTTCCTTGCAAAAGCTGCAGAGTATCACAGTCTCCAAAGGTGTCTATGCAGCCACCAGTTACAAGGTAGGCCATGCAGTGGGAGTATGCTAAAAAAACCCATCCCTGGATTCTGCAGCTTGCATGTGTGGTTGACACCGCAGAAAGACCACATTCTAATTTGATCTGACATATATTCTCCCTGTATGGTTGGGCTGGAAATTTTACCTATCTTGTGGCAATGTGAACAGTGCCATCCCACAGGGTTCTTCTCAGCACTAGCTAGACCAAATCTGTGTATCACTGTGATGAACACTAAAAAGCACAAACTGGTATAAGGCACTTGGACTTTTTCTGACAACAGCAGTGGAGGAAAAAAATGTATTGAATGCTAAAATACAATAACACCTGCTTTACAGGTCTACAATAAAATGCTAAGTACAGTAGTCCTGTGTTCAGGGATTTCTTGTGACATACATCATCCATCTGAAGCTGAGCAATTGCCCTTGTCTTTTGCTGTCAGACAAAGATGGAATAATTCCTGGAAGTTTGGTGCTCCTGTCATCATGGTTTGCTGGAAGCTCTTTGCTGGGCAGAGACTTTACCAAGCCAGCCTGAACTTTAGGACACTCTGCAAAGTATTTTGGGTTTGAATTCCTCTGGAGAAAAGAGAAAAACTGATATCGGTTCACCTTGAGATCAAGGGTCTGACAACTGAGGAACTGGTGGACACATGTTCTTGAAACTTAGGGTGATGTAACCCCAAATGTTTTTCCCTGGGAAATTTGTCTACTAAACCTTCCATTGGGATGACCGTCATGAAAATTTCTACAATTCAGTGTTTGGTGAGGGGGAAATAGGCAGAAGGGTTGGTTGGATTTAGCCACGAGGAAACTGAATATTTTAATAAATAAAAAAATTGCACACTTTGGCAAGTACAAGGCCGCTGCTAGATGAACTTAATTTCACAAGCAATATGCAAAAGAAATGAAGGTGATGGGAGCAATCAGCAAAAAGTCAGCATAAAATCCAGAAGAGAAAATAGGATAGAAATCAATTAGTTGGCTGAAAAATCAGGAGATTAATCTGAGTAAATAGTCAGGTAGTTCCCCTGGGTCATTATAACATTTAATAACAGTACCAGGACTTCACTGATGATGACGAACAAAGAGCAGAAAGGGTTACTCAGTGGCCTAGTCCTGAACAACAGGCTATCAGTGATGATAAAATCTGGAATTTTGTCCATCATGAAAAATAGATCAGTGAAAGATATGGAATGGCCTAACGAAAGAGGAACGGACTAAGGATCAGAGCTTTTATTTTTGTCAAAGATCTGCATAGTGACAGCAGAAAAGGTCTCATGCTCTGCCCCAGTTTCCTCACATGCAAAGGATTGCAGGAGCCTTGCATTTTGAGTCATGAGAATAGTCCACACCAATCTAATTTGAAAGGTGAAAAAGTCTCTAAACAAAAATACCAAAAAGCTTTAATAAACTTCTTGCAAACAAGAACCGGTCCGCAAACTCCTCTTTCTGGAAGATATTCTATTATGGGAGGAAAAAAAATGAAAAAGCACAAACATATATGTGAATTAAGTTCTTTGGGGGCAGATGAAGACAATTTACAATGTCACGGGCCTTTCCACTTGTTATTTAATCTCCAGGTAATGGGTGTTCTGTAGAGGAGCCCCCCCGTGCAGACAAATAGGTGAATTCCAGGAACAGGATTTAAGGCTGTCTTGAACATGCAGCTGACTACTCACACTACTTCTCAGTCTATGTAGTATGGAGGTGTGCAAGAAGGCATCTCAAAGTAGGTGGAGGTTTTTCTAGAGAGCACTTCCCTCTGGCAATTGCTGACAGAGGAACAACCTGTGACACTGTTGCCAGGTGGAGGAAATGATAGCAACCCCTGTGGCTATTATTTGCTGCCATTAACAACATGGGCGATAGGTAGAAAGATAATGGAAAGGCAATGCCATCTCTCTGCCTTGCCTCCAAGTGCTTAGCCTGAAAACCCAGCCTTATGTTTATATAGTGTTCTCAACCTGTAATCTGCTAAATCCTGCGATTAAATAATTTCGCTCAAGGTTATAACTGGTTTTAAGTTGCGCAGTTTAACACCAAGCATTAGAATTGACAAATGCCATTCTCTGTTGAGAAAGCAACTGAACTTAAGCCTGGGGGCTGAGAGCTGCAAGAGCAGCCAACAGCTGTGAAGGGAGGTAACTCCAAAAATAAGAGCATTTTACTAGCATCTGGGGAAGAGGAGAAAAGGGAAAGGGAGTAGTGTAGAGCCTAAAACATTTTTCTTACATGGGGTATGCTGTTGTGCTTGGTGAGTGGGCACACCATCCTAGAGAAATAGCTTCCATCATGGAGTGCAAGTCTGGCATCCCAGGTGGAAAAAAAGGGAGAATTCTGTGTTCTATCTTGAGAGCTACATAGTGCTTCCTGGGAGCAGAGGGGCAGGAGAGAATGCTGTGGAAATGTTTCCCCTGTCATAGAAAATGTCAGTAGTGTTCAACACTATGTCTGGTTTTGCTGTGAGTTGAAATGGAACCAGCTATGCAAAGCATCTATGAACTTGGATCAAAGGAAGGTAGGCTCGAAGAACTGATCCCTTGGCTTCTGGAGGACCCAGAGCTCAACAGATTGATGCATGAAGGCATAAACTACCTGTAGACCTAGTCTTCACTGGGGACTGTGAAACATGACTATTTATACAGTACTACAAAGTGATACTGTGTTTGCCGGTGCAGGTGGCTTTTCTCTTTTCCTCTTTAATGAAGAATCGTTACACTTGGAGAAATGGGGAAAATAAGCTCATGAGATACCTGAAGATTTTGTCCCAGATTTCAGGCTTGAAGATGTTGGCCTATTAGCAGCCCTTGATAAATTTTAACTGGTCCCTATGATTGCCAAACAAGTGCTGACACGAGTTATACTAAGAATAATTTAATGCAAGGTTAGACCAGATGATCTCTAGAGATATTTTCCAATCTAGACTTTTTTATGAAGGTATAAATGGATGATTACTTTTTAATAGCTGCTTGACTTAGAGGCAGAGCTATGTGAATAACTGATCTTTTGGTTAACTGGATAAACAGAAGGTTGAGAAGGGAGAGACAGTGTTGGGAAACAAAATTTTCCAACTCTCAGCAAGCTTTCCTCTCCCATTACAGAAACATTTAGCATTGTCTCAAGGCATTGCATTCCAGGCAAAATAGAACAATTTCTACTCCTTTCACAAAGACTATATTCAGCTAGGGTTTTTTTGAACAAAATGCTACTTAGGATGAAAAATCAAAATGTTTAAAAACGCATTTCAAGCTTTTAAAAAAATGTGTTGTTTTCTTGAGAGAACTATTCATGAATTTCTGAAGAGGTGACTGAAAGCATGGATAGTCTCCAGCGAGCCCGACTTCATTTTTTGCCAGATAGACTATTTCATTAAAAAACAATCAATCCCTTTGTCTGCTTAATCACTGTTCTGACAGTCTGCAAAAGGAAGACGAAGAATTCCTGCTCCATGTGGCACTGCACAGAGTCACATGAAGGCTAAATGGAAAGCCAAACCTAATTTTGCAAGAAGCCATTAAGAGCCGTGGGCTCTCCAGTCCCTCAAGGATAAAATCTCAGCACAACAAGGTCCTATATTTAAAAAACGACTGCCTGAAGGTCTGCTCACCAGCCTGCACTTACCCATTTAAATACCTGAGCTGGTGGCATGCAAGGTACATAACAAGCAACACCTCCACTTGTTACTTTGATGGGAAATGCTGGCTGATCAGGACTGCTCAAAGCAACACCTATTACTTTGGTATCGTCTTCCTCACTGGATTACTAAGATAACCATTTTCCCTAACATCCAGGATTAATAACAATTCAAAATGGAATCATTCAATAACAGATTAAAAGAGATCAAACCTCTGCCAAAGGAAAACTGACATCAAGTAAAGATCCTTATAGTTCAGATAAACAAAAATAATAAAGAGAAATTGCTTCCCAAGGCACCAATTCTTTTAGGTGCTGCATCAAAACTGAACTGAAAAGCCAGGATCACTCCCCTGGACAAGCTGGGCAAACAGGACTCTGCTCCAAGCATCTGAGCAGCACTGGCTGAAAAAAAAATAATGAAAGATGAAGCAGAGGCAAGATGCCGATTGACTGAGGGCATATGGGAGACCTAAGGACAACAATCAATCATGGATCTGTAAGCTGTTTAAAACCATTCAATGCAAGGGAGCCAGCTAGGGAGCAGCATCTGTGTGCTCAGACTGGCTGCAGTGCCTCCAAAACCCGACTCAGTCCAAATGAGGGGGAAGCACTGCCATGAGCACCAGCTCCCCACACTCCCTCCCGCTGCCAGAGAGCCCCATACAGCCTGCACCCCGTCACAGGGAGCCACTTGAGCATGGAGAAAAATCCTGGGTCTGTAAATATTTAGACAGCCCGTGTGTTTTGGCAGCACGTTGGGTTTCCTGCCCGGGGTTTGCAGAGGCGCCTGCTTGGACATGCTGGGATGGCAACGCCCAGCGCAGGCTGTGGAGCGTGCAGGTTGGATGGGGAACACAACCACCGTGGCTGCCTTTGAGGCTAATCAGGTTTGATGTCTCACCTCTTGGTTCAGCATGGGCTTGCAGCCCGAGTTTTTGTTGGTGAGCTGCAAGGGTGCTATCTGGCTTGTCATGTCTAATAACTTTCTCTTCTGAAGGCTGATATGCTGAAAGATCTGTGCTGCTGATGTTAAAAGCTGGATTTTCAATGCCTTCTGCTGCTGCTCCCTCTTCTTTTACTATAGAAAACAAGGAGGTCAGAAGAGCACATTATAGCAAAGTGTATTTCAATGACAAGCAGAAAATTCCTTCTAGTAATTCTTTTGCTGAAAGACTCAAGTGTATCGTCCTCAAATGTCGCCAAAACAGAATTAGGTTAAAATTAACTCTAAAAAAAAAAAAAAAAAAAAAAAGAATAAATGATTAAAATAATTACAAATTGCACCCTGACAAGCAAGAGCAAAATTTCGCCTACAGCCATTTGTCTGTAATTAGTTAATTAATCCTTACACAAATTATGAGCAATAACTCATCAAGCAAGGCTCACCCATCAGAAATTCAGCCGACTTGGATTTCTTCTGCTTAGTTTGCTTCAGAGCCTTCTGCTGGAACTTCTGGAGGGAAATTGTTAAATGAATAAATTAGCTAAAGAACGAAGATCATCCTTTATGATCCACAACTAACACAGTATTTTAAATATGGGATGGCATTGAAATGTCATTTAATTTAAATCTCTGCTAAAGGGGTCAAACACTAATTGAACAACAGAAGTGGAAGAATTAAATAAAATAGAAGAAAAGTTAAAACAAATGCCAAATGAAGGTCACATTAAAATACTTTGTTTTTCCCCAATTTTAATTAATGCAAAGAAACCTCAACAAATGAAGAACATTATAAGACTTGTCTTTCAGTATGCATTCAACAGCAACTGCTTTATTTCACTTGCAGAACGGCAGTGCTTCATTTAGAAAAGTTTAGTTATGTAGCATATTTATAGACAGACTTCTCTGACATCCCCTGTCCTCCTATTTTCTAAGTCCACTTACATAACCAGTATATCTGTTCATCACAAGCAGCTAAAAATGAATTAGCTCTACCCTTTCATACAATGCAATAGGATGAAAAGAGAAATAAAACAACTTTAAATGAGGTGTCACAAAGGAGAGATCACAATCCAGTGGAGAGAGGAAGCAGGACTCATTACAACATTGAAAAGGTCATTTAATATTAGAGAGATGCCAACAAGGGTTACAGTGAAATCAAACATCAAGAGATTTTGCAGAACCTTAACTCTGACAAGTTCCACAATAATTCCCATGGGGAAGCAAGGCTCAAAAATTATATGGTCACACTGAACTAAGGAAGGCCCAGGTGCTAAGCACTGTCTTTGTATAATACCTAAAGCAGCACTGGGCAAGAGTCACATGGTCTGGTATGTGGCTACAGGCCCTATTTCAGATGCTGACAGTCAAAACAGGCAATGATTCCCTAAAATAAAGCACATCTGGGAATATTAATCAAAGCCTAAACCATAGTAAGAAAACTGTTCAGACCCATTTATTTTAGAATGTCACGTGGCAGCTTCCAAAAACAGCATTATTTTTTCAAGCCAGTTGCTTAATTGTCCAGTGATAAAGACCACTCCTAGCAACATAGCTCCTGGAAACTGTCAATACAAAAGGATTAATTACAAGAATCATTGAAAAATTGCAGTTTTTACAGCATCCATCTTTCCCATTTGATTGTGGGTGTCAATTTCCAGTAAAAAACCAGCACTTGCAGCAGACACAATCAATAAATCTGTCAAAAATAACTGAACCATAGCACTGACAGGTTAATATAGATATTAACATCTTCATATTTATACATGTATATATGCACACACATATATGGTTTTCTGAGAACAGTGGACATCCTCTAAATTGAGACTAATACCCTACTAAAAAGCAAATATGTAAAAATGATCAGACACATTCTGAAAGCTATAATAAATACATACGAGAAAAAAATCCTGCAAGCCATACACAGCATAACTGAAGTTGGTGATAATTTTGATAGGAGTTCAATAAGGTTCAGAAATTCACCCTACTGCTTCTGATTTTTAAAAAAACCACATTCATTCAGTTATTATCTTCAGAATTATGTTTGCTTTGAAATATTAAAGAATTGCTGCATTCCTGAATGACATAAAATTTTAATTGAGCTACTTTTTAAGATTCCAGAGTATTTGTAACACTGCTGTGTGATAATTAGTCTCACTATGCTGTGTATAATCACCACACAAAACCTTCAGCTTCATGTTAACAGCTAAAGAAAACAATATCAAGCCAAAAATTCTGGGGCAAATTTTCAAGTGGCATAAATCAGTATACATCTGTAACTCTGATGGAATTAAGCTGACCTGCATCAGATTCTGCGTATTCCTTCTGCATGTCAGACTTCCCTAGCAAAACTAAGTGTTCACTATAGTTGCCATAGTCAACTTTCAACTGTTATAGCCTGGAAAACGCACAAGCTCCTTTCACAGCAAAAAGGAGAAAAAAAGGAATTCCTCCTTCCCCATGTATAATAAAGATGTGTACTGCAGTGGGTTCTGGAGTGGATTTGTGTATGTGTGTTTTGGGGTTTTTGTTGTTTGGGATTTTGGAGAGATTTTATTTTGTTTTGAGGAGGGTGTTGAGGTATTGGGTTTTTGAGGGGTTCTTTTTGGGTTTTTTTAGGATTCAATACAGTTAACACCAAATTTTGTATTTTTCAGTGACACAAATGACTACATGATTTGGTACTTTAGTCAAATGCCAACTAGTATTTTTAGGCAATTGATGTAACAGGCTTGTGATCCCTACTTACTGCAAAGAGATGATGCCCTTGTCCCTTAATGCAATCAGGTTTTGAAAATACGTTTTTCATATTTTTTAGAATGAAAGCAATACTTTATTTCCAATAGCAGAGTTGAATTCTTCCAGTGTTACTTCTCAACATAACTGAATAACAGAGTATTCCAGGGGTGGCCTTTGTGTAATCAACACATGTTCTTGTCACTTTGTGCTTGAGAGGAAATTAGAAGACATTTTCCTTTCATACCTATTTCCAGCCAATTTCCTCATCCTTCTCTCTTTTACACATGAGTAATTTTAAGTAGTGTAAATAACACTATTTCCCCTACTTTTTATTTTAAGTTTCCTTTCCCAGCCCCCCTACCCTTACAATACTTTGCCTTCTGATCAGAGAACAGGCAGGAAATTATCCAGTTGCATTTTATATTCATTTTATCATCAGTCACTACTACTTAATGTATGTATTTATGCAAATTTATGTCTAAAGTAAATGTTTTTTAATCAGTTTGAACATACCTGAAAAACTTAGGTTTTTAAAAGCAAATTAAATAAATACTTTCAGTGACTATTTGGTATGTTTGCAGGCAAAGTCCGGTTGCGTGAGCACACCAAGACAAATTCACATGAGCACACATCTGTACAGAAAGCATCCACTCTGATTACAGAACATTATCCCAAAATAAACATTAAAAAAAAAAAAAAAAAAAAAAGAAAAGGGAAAGAAAAAAAAAACGTTGCACAACCTTAAGCCAGAGCTTCAAATGATGCAAAGGCTGTGCTGGTTTACACCTGCGGTGACGGGGGTACAACTTGCATCCACAAACCAAATGCATCAGATCTGTCCATCTACAACCAGCACACAGAAAGGGGATGTCCTTTGTCCTTTGCCTGCAAAGTCAAGTTTAGAGCAGCAATTGCTGCTGGTAGCAATTCATCCTACCTCAAATCTGTTACTGAAAAACAGAAAGTCCTGCCTTTTAATTTTTCTTTTAATATCTTTTTACCTTGAGTGTGCTGCATTAAAGCAAAGACAAGGGGAGTCAGAAGTGTTTGAGCACAGTGCAGGCTAATCACCGTGCCACTCAAAACGTGACCTAAACCTTTAAAAGCTTTTTCGCACGCCGTCGTCATTAAAACGCACTGCCTGTTCCCTGATACCAATGGAAACAAAGGAAAACTGGGAGTACCAGAACCTGCAGCACTCGCATCTGTGGGAGAACAGCCAGCACCACAACAGCAGCAGCAGCAATGGCAAGGGAAAAAACCCTCATTTATAACCAGTGACAACTAAAACCTATGAAGTTTTTAAAAGAATGTGATTGTTGTCAAAAGGAATTGGGTACAACAATGCTGCGTTCAGCTCTGGTTCCACTCAAAGCCGTGGCTGAGGGGCTCTGGGAAAGCTGCTGGAAGGCTGGTGGGCACAGACCAGCAAGAAAGTGAATTTTGCATACTGTACGGATCATCGCTCAGTTCAGGGCAGTCATATTGAATCTGTGATCAACCAATTGTGCTTCATGAAACCGTCAGCCCTCATTTATGTCTAGCTGTTTTCTTCTGTCCTGCTGTAAACAAGCTCTGCTCTGAGCTGTCTCCCTACCCTTATCTGCTTACGAAGATCACACAGACAGACCTCATCAGCAGCCTTAGAGTTAAAGTTAAAGTTACTGCTTCCAGACAGCAGTCCCCATGCAAGCTGGAAGTCAAAAAGAAGAGCAACTTTGGAATGACAGAGTTTTAGTTCCTTTTAGGAAATGCATACCTTAGATTCATACACATACTGGCATGTTATGTCTCTTTCATGAAATTAAATTAGGTGTTCCTAATATGAACAACTGTTTCTAACATCAGCAAACTAGCTCAGCAGATTCATCTATGGTTTTGTTTGTGGGTTGGTTGTCTTGTTGTTGGTTGTTGGGTTTTTTTTTTGTTTTTTTCCTTTGGGGCCTTGTTTGAATACAGCCAAAGGAGAAGTAGCTGAAAATATTGTCAATCTGGTAGGGCTCCAAGAACCTAATAATGCCTGAAATGCTCTAAGGAGTGTAACGATGGTAAACAGGAACAGGTATGTTGGCTTCTGTTCTCGTTCACTTCAGTGAGAGCATTAGCCTTTAAACAAAAAGCAGAGCACAGTTTTCAAAGAATGATCCTCTCACATAAAAAGGGATGGAGCCTCACTAAGTGCTTATTCCTCTGTGAATGTACTCAGGCACACACAAATGCATTAGTTGGTATTTACAGCATTTAATTCTTGCAACCAGCTGCTAAGCCCCTGTCAAGGCTTTCCTTTATGCAGCTGGAGCTGGAACCTTTTCCTTTCTCCCAGCCTATTACTTTGTCTATTTAAGGGATAGCAGCCAAAGAGAAACAGCTTGGTATTTGCACCTGTCTGCTTTAAGCACTCCATGTTGGATTTTGCAGAGAACAAACTCTTGGTTGCTAAAGAGAATGACACTTACTAGGGTCAAAGATGTTTTTAGCTGACTCTGCAGCAATCAAAAATAAATAAACTTAAATAAATAAACAACCCCACACTTTGTTTACTCTAGCTAGATGATGAGGCCAAAGGAAAAGGCTTGTCGTAAAAGAGCAGCTTAGTGTGTAGGTGGAAGATGTAACCCTGTGTGTCTGGTCTAATAGAATACCAGGCACAGCTAGGCATGAGTGAACCTGCATGCTGCCCACACAGGAGCACGTGGGAGAGCTTTTACCTCTTCCCCTATAAAAGGCAGAAATGCTGCAGAAAGCAAACATGTGCAGAGAATCCTTACAAATTTCTGTGTACTGGGCTGCCTTTTGAGGACCCACAGAAAGCTTTGCTACCTAGAAGGTCAGACCCAGGAGAAAATTGTTTTTATACAATTAAAAAGAAACGTATGCTCAGAGGTGTGCAAGCATGGCCATACAGAGCCCCACTAGCTGGAGTGTAAATCAGTGAGGGTGAGCAAGTGAGTAACCCACGTGTGATCTTTCAACCTTTCACAAACTCTCTTAGCACGCTTGCTTCTTCCTAGAAAACAAACGCCGTGCTTTCAGTCAACTTTCATTTACAATTGCACTGAAAGAAACAACAATCTCACTGGTGTATTAGTTCAGTTACTAAGAAGTGGTCTTTTTATTGCTTGCTCTTAAAATAGAAAAGCCCTCAAAAAACTCAAGCTACAGAGCTGATGACAAGAACAAAAATGCCAGGGGAAGAAAAAAACTGGAAGGGAAATAAAACCAAGTAAAACATACAATTTATTAAACAAATCATTGGTGCTGCATTTTGATTTCATAAATTGTCCCCATTTGTACTTCCTGTTTAAACAATAACTAACATGATGATGGGTTAAATGAAGTTGAGATTGTCACAAACGTGGCCTCACTAGTAATTAATGTAGTTTAATATGGTTGTTGGCACACATCTCACATGACAGATAATGTTCCAACATGTCACTGATAGGAACTTTCAGCACAGCTTTAGGAGATCTACCAGGCATTGCCGAGGTTGGTTGGGTCAAAGGGTTGAACCATGTGTAATTCAGAACAGAAGAGGTCCCACGGTCACTCCACAAAAACAATTACACTACTTATTTCACTCCATCCCTTGCCCGAAATTCACAAGCCTCACAGTTCCAGCGCAGTCAATCTCACTCTGCCCTGGGGCTATGAGCCACATGAAAATATGCGGTGCTGTGTTTATAAATCTAATCAAAAATAGAAACAGTAGACAAGCACAATGAGGTCCTACTATGGATCATGGGAATTCTCTAAATTCTGAAGGCACTTTTGTTTAACTTCTGTGGGCCTTCTCCTACCATTACATTGTCTGGTACTCTCGTTAATCATCTCCTTGACTTGTCAATGCTATAAAGGAGCCTTCGCGTCTGCTGACTTCCCTCCCATCACGCTACAAATAATATTATGAAATAGCAATGCTAGGAATAGTCCCTTTAACTTTTCTCTTTGGAAAGCATGGCTTTTTCTTCACTTACCTCTTTCTCCATGCCAGCCTACCCTTTCTCAGACCTGCAGCAAAAAATGTTTCCTCCTGCAACAAAGGAAAGGCAGTATATCTGAATTTTCAGTCTGTACAGTCATTAATACCACCAGGTTTAACACACAGACTTGCAGAGCACCAGCCCATAAACCTGATGGGATGGGGGTGGGGGTCTTTTCTGGTGCCATCCTTGCTCTGACCTTGTCAAAGAGCAAAGGGATGATGTAGTGCTGCTTCTTCATATCTTTTTTGAAAACAAATTTGCATCAGACCATTAAAAAAAAAAATCTGCTAACAAACATAAACAAAAAGACCATAATTTAAGATTGGATGAAACAAAAACCTAGTTTAAGTGAAAGCAATCCAGAAGGATAATTCCTATCACCAGAGAGTAACTACTAAAATGATGCAGTTTGCTGTGGAATACACTTTACCTGAAGACTACAGTACCAAAGCTATCAAACACAGGAATGCTTCTGTAATCTGGCATTTACATGAGTCCCACTTGTGCCTCATTCCCTGTGCTGGGATTTCCATTGAAAGGATGAAAAATTTCCTCCACTTTGAGGTTATAATTAAGCAAATATACAATAACTTCACAGTTTATATATCACGCCAGCAAAAAGGCCTCAATTTTATACCAGCTACTTTTGTGTCTACATGGGAATAAAATTTATTCATTCAAAATGACCAGACAGGTTGCCCCTGTACCCACTGAAATCAATGGCAAAACTCAGTTTGACTCCATAATTGCAGGACCTGACCCACAATGAATAACAAGCTTCTTCCTCGGCCAGGTTTTCCCTTGTGCATTTACACAAACACACTTTTGCTGAGCCTGAAAACAAGACTTAGAACAATTAAAAATATCCCTTCAGTGTGCTTCAGAAGCCTTAGGTGACCTTCTAGGTCAGAAGATGCCCTGTACAAAACACATATTTGGCCCCACTTGAGGAAACTCTCTCTCCTGAGGGCACCAGGCAAAGAAGTGCCTAATCCTGAGTATGTGCTTAGATTTCATTAAAACCAATACAATGGACAGTGGATGGGGCCACAAATGCTCCATGGAAAAAGGCTGCATTGTCACCCCAGTTTCTCACTAATGAATGAAGGGCTGAGCTTTTGCCCAGGCTTTGCTGATGCTGAGAGCCTGCTGACCTCTGCCATCACTCCTTGATTTCAGTGCCCTCCTTGGGGTGCCAAGGCCATCAAAGTGATGCCGTGGGCTGTGAATCCAGCAGCTCCTGCTCCTCCTAGAGCCAGCCCTGCCCAAACAGCCCCTGCACCATAGCCCACAGCAGTTGCAAAGCTCTCTGCTCTGGGGCACTATGCAATATTGAAAATAAAGCCCCAGCAAGATCCCGCAGATAGGCTCGAGTCATGTATCTGGTCATTGTATGTCTCAGAAAGCAACCCCAGTCCCAATTCCAAAATCTGGGATGGATTTTCAGGGCAAGGTAGAATGTGCATTTCTTTTCCAGCTACTGGAATTGTACATCCACAGAATGCAACAGGTAACTAGTTTCAAGCCCAATGGCAAGGCATATTGCTTGTTACAACTCAAAAGGGAACAGCAAAAAAGAACCATCTGTATGAACCAAAAGCAACAAAAGCTTGAAAAGGCTCCTTTCCTCTTCAAAGTAGAATGGTGAGAAGCTGCCAGCAGAAGAGAACTGATCAAGACATAAACTGTGAATTCAACATTTTCACCCATGGTCAACATCTGTTCATTGTAGAAGAGCCAAAGATGCAGCAATAAGGACTTGCAAAGCCTCAACAGTCCAGGAATCCAAACATTAATGGGAAGACTTGGAGCTTCATCTTAAAAAATGTGATTGATGAAATAAGGACAGCAAAGACAAAGATAGATAAACAATGAGTTCAGAAGAGACATTAATAATGTTAGGGTCTAAACACTGATTTTCTTAGAGTTTGAGAAATTTCTATTATTTGAGTTTTCCAGGAATTCTTTTGTTTGCTTGCTTTGGTGGGAGACACTTTATTGTTTTTATTTTAAATTAAGGTGTTAGATATTGCTTTTCCTTTTTTCTTTATAGTACCAAACACACAACACATTCAACAGTGCACCAAGTGATGCTGACTGTGGCCTTAGTTAACCTCACCAGCCTATTTTCTTTAGCTGGATAACAGCTGAATCATTAGCATTAAACTAGCTTGTAGTCCTGAAAAAATACAGCAAGAACAGAGTACAAGACCTTCTCAGCAATCAAAACACAACATAAAAAGTATTTGAGATCCCACCAGGTATTTTATTTCATACCTAGCTGATGTATTTTGCATGAATTAGGGATGGGCTTCAGTTATTTTTAAGTCCATTTGTAGTAAAACGGCAAAACAAAATAATTACTTAGAAGTTCTTATACTGGATATTCCACCTTTTTTCTAATTTTTCACCCAGTTATGCCTTTTTTTTTCCACAAGAGGAAGAACTAGAGATGCTAGATTAAATATGCAAGACATATTAATAACTTTCTGTAGTGAAACTAACCTATTTTTAGCACAAAAATGGAAGAACTTGAGAGATGCACAGAAACACTTCTTTAGCAGCACAACCCTATTAACAGGCTCCCATCATCAGGTCTGGGAGAGATCAAAACAACACACTTTTCTACTGGAGCATGCTCAGGTAGGTATTTCTCACAATAGTTGATATTTTATGCTGTATCAGCCACTAGAAATCACGTGGACCAGTGCACAGCAAGCGTCTTACAAACCCGTAAAGTGTTTTCACCATGCTGCCACACAGAAGGAAAGAACCCTCCTGCTCATAGCTACTCACCCAGAATCTCCCCAAAGTGCATCCCAAAGCACAGGCACATCATCACTGGCCAAGGAGACCAATGCTGGCCACAGCTGAGGTGTTGGGGGTTGCTGGAGGAGGAACAGCGGGTTCACAGCAGAGCAGTTTGTCATTGCAGGGGCTGCCCTCGCTCCTCCCTCACCTTCACCTGGGGCACCATTTATCACATGCTAAGAAGCAGTGCTGTGGGATCTCTGTGCTACAATATTGGCAGAAACCACTGAGTAAATGATAACCCTAACAACCCTCCTTGTAATTCCCTTTGGGCTCTCTCGTAAATACCAGGTAGCCAGCCTTGGTCTGTAAGAATTATTTCTTCAGGGGAAAATTGCACCTCCAGTGAAGAGAATCCATCAGTCACTTAAATTCAGCAGGACTGACCTTTGGAGCCAAAAAGCACTGTGCTTATCCTCCTTTAATCATCAATTTTGGGAGCAAGTCCTTCAAAGTAATCTCAGATCCGTGCTGTATTTTTCCTTTTTAATTTTTCTTTTTTTTTTTTAATTTATAAAGAAAGGAGCTTACTGCAATATGTCTTTATAAAGATCATTAACACATGCAAAATTAGGCTCACATTCAATTCCTTCACTTGATAAGCTGTGATGTTCCTAACCTTTTCCTGTGTGCCTGAAAAGATGGATAGATACATGATTTTACTAATGATAAACCTCAGTAGGGCAGCTTAGCACCACTCAGCTGCTCACTTGCTCTCCCTTTCAGTGGAATAGGGGTGAGAATCAGGAGGATAAAAGTACAAAAAACTCATCGGTTTAGATACAGACAGTTTAGAACCATAGATTGATTTGGGTTCGAAGGGATCTTAAAGATCATCCAGCTCCCATTCCCCTGCCATGGGCAAAGACACCTTTCACTAGACCAGGTTGCTCAAAGCCCCATCTAACCCAGCCTTAAACACTTCCAGGGATAAAGCATCCACATCATCTCTGGACAACTCATCACCCTCCAGTAAAGAATTTCTCCCTAATATCTAATCTAAACCTAATGTCTTTTAATCTGAAGACATCCCCTTTTGTCCTGTCAGTATGTGCTCTTGCAAAAAGTCTTTTTCCATTCTTGCAGGCTCCCTTCAGGTGCTGAGAGGTCATGATTAGAATACCCTGAAGCTTTCTCTTTTCCCGGCAACAATCCCAATTGCCTTAGCCTTTCCTCATAGGAAAGGTGCTCCATCCCCTCTGATCATCTTGGTGACCGTGCTCTGGATTTGCTCTGACAGGTCCATGCCCTTCCTTCCTGTGCTCAGGGCCTCAGAGCTGGATGCAGCTCTCCAGGTGGGGTCTCACCAAAGAACAGAGTGGTAGAATCACTTCCCTTGCACTGCTGGCCATGATTCTTTTGATGCAGCCCAGGATATGGCTGGCCTTCTGGGCTGCCAGTATTTATTTTTTTAAATGAAGGGGGAAAAAGAAAAGGGAGTAGGGAGGGAACCAGAAGTAAACAGTGATGGAAAAGAAAACAATTGCTCACCATCAACCAACTGATGTCCAGCCAGCCCCCAAACACCTTTCACCCACTCCTTTCACACTCAGTTTTATTGCTGGACATGACATCATATGTTATGGAATATCCCTTTGATCAAAGAGGGTCAGCTGTCCCAACTTCTTCCCCTCCCAGCCCACTCACTGATGGGGTGTTGTGAGAAACAGAAAAGGTTTTGACGCTCTGTAAGCACAGTTCACCAACAGGTAAAACATCCCTGTGTTATCAACACTGCTATAACAAACCCAAAACAAAGCCCCACACAAGCTATTATGGCAAAAAAATTAATCTCAGCCCAAACCAGGAATTTCTGTAGAAGCTGGAAATACCAAAATTTTAGCTTTTGTGCCACCATTTCAGTATTCTCATTTCCCACCAAATGGAAAGCACCACACATGAACATTGACCACACTGCTTCAGAGTCTGGCTTAGGGATGACCATCTCCTGATGAAGTCCCAGGGCTCATGTTTAAGAGTACTGAAATTTTTAGTGATCTTCACCTGACAGTCACTATTGAGCCCAAACCTGGACAAAAGGTTTTCCAGATTGGGCTGAAAAGCTCACAGTCTTTCTTGCCAGGCCTTTTTTTTTTTTTTTTTTTTTTTTCCCCCCAGAGCTGCTTACTGTAAGACTAGGAGACAAGTCAGATTAAGCTGGTAGCAGGATTGAGGGATCGAGCACAGTAAGAAAATCATGCTCCTCATGGTCAAGGCAAAAATTCTTTTTCCTCCAGTTTTACAACTGTAAAACAGGCACAGTAATACTTCTCCTTACCTTAGTGATTCTACCAGCCATGGTGAATTTCTGCACACCACTCTGGGTGTAATATCATCATACCAGGAACCTCAGCATTGTTACTGTCCTTAATTTTCCCTTCCCACCCACATCCCAGCTCTTAACCAGCAAAAAGAAAAAAAAAGATTCTTTTCATTACAGAAAGTTTTGTGACTTGTAATTCTTAAATTACATGGCCTTCACAGTACAGAAGAATGTTAGTTAGAAGTACTGAGCTGCACACGAAATCCTGAAGAAAAATAATATATGCTTTAGAGACAAAACCAGTGAATGATTCTGCTTGAGCAGAAAGACCATTGTAAATTCTAAGCAGATATCATATGCAAAGGTAAACAAAAAATCTAAGCATAAAATACTTATTATTAGTCAACATTTGTGACATGAGTCCCAGCTTCTTTTAAAAAAGTGTTTCAGATTTCCCCCCTAATTTATTTTCAGGGAACAAGTAGTTCATTTTCTGACTTTATTTTATCTTTGCCATAGAGTTTAATACTTCCTCATGAACGTCTACTTGCGTTCATTATCTGATTACCACTACTACTACAAATGCACCCTGCAGTTTAGGGAATCAGTTTACAATGATTGGAGCATTGTTTTCCAAGAAAGTTTCACTGTAAATAGCACAATCTGCACTAGGAAAAAAGTCAGTTTTGCTGTTTTTCAGTTCTAAGATCAAAAATTCAAATATATATATGAAAGTGTAATGTTAAAGGGTTTTTTCTCTGAGTTAAGAGTATAAGCAAGGACTCACTGGAAAATACAGGAAAATGCTTCTTGTAAAAGTTGCACTTGTTACATACGTCACTTCAGATATCAATACTGTTGCTAATAGATCAGTAGAGTTTTCTTTCAGTCAAAGAGACAGAAATCATACTGTATGAGCAGTCCCAGAAGGAATACCTCTAGTTGTTCAAAACATATTTCACTTGCCTCTGGCAGGAGTTTCCAGATTAGTGTCATATACGTGTCAACATGAAAGAACATAGGCTACTTGTTCATACATTCCCATTTGTCCCCCTTATATCAGCCTATATGCCAGCTGACACTGACTACACATATATATCAATATATTCCACCCAGTGAGTGCACTCCTCTGTCAGGCACTTGTTAATGAGACATAACCACCAAGTACAAGTGAAGGGAAACTGAGGTAATGACTTCTATAACTGAGAAAGTGGCACAAAGTAGACAGGGAATTAGGTATGTATTTCTAATTTGCATACCACTAATTAGAGATGGCTGCATATAAAGACATATTTTGACTAATAAGCAGAGTTGCAGCTTGGTTTTTGAGACCCAGTTAGCTGATAAGACCTAGATGCACACAGTTCAAAATCTACAGTGGTTTCCATTACTTTTCAATCAATAATAGCTGGGAAATTGTGCCTGGTGTGTTTTAAACTTGGTTTTTTCAGCCAGCACAACTAGGTGTGAAGTTTCTTTGTCCCAGCTAGGAAAGCAGCAATTGAAATCCTGACTCCAAGATTTGAATTCTTGGATTAAATATCCTTTTGAAGTAAATTCTAGTGATGTTTCATTTATTACATACGAAAAACAGCTACCTCAGGATCTTGAACAAGCAAGGAATGGTCAAACATGAATGCTTCTGAATTCCTGCATTTTGGGATAGATGGCATGTCCAACAGGCCCAAAGCTGTTTTCTAACCAATGGAGAAGCTGTTAAACTGATATGCCCTCTGCATGACTTCCTCTGATAGAGTAGAAGAGTCAGCAGCAATCCCATGACATGTTCTCCTTGGTGATGCAGCAGCTTAACAAATTCCTGCTGTCTGCCCCCTTCTTCTCTCCAGCCATTCATTCCTGTCCTTGGAAAGCAGCTCACTGAAGTCTCATTGGGCTGTATTTATGTTAGGTCTTAAACCAGGTTAAAAAGGCCTGTCTCCAAAACACTTCTTGTTTTTTATTATTCACCTTGAACCATTTCAATGGTCCTGCACATGGTTGTGCCACTACAGCCAGGGCACAACAAATTCCATTAAGGAAAAAGATTATCCTTAAGTGAGCTTTCCCATCAGAGAAAACATACTGAAACTAGACCCTTATAACCACATTAAAGTTTACTACCAGCCCCATAAACTAAGATTCTGAAAATATTTATGTTCCTCCACCAGCAGAACAAAGTGAAAACTACACTGATTGATATTATGAGACCTAGAATAGAATCTACTACCAATAGCATAGTGCAATAGTTACAGCTAATTAAAACAAAAGAAAAAACAAAACAAATAAACAAATAACAACAACAACAAAACACAGAAAGCAAAACCAAAAAAATCTTCAATGAGGTAGCATCCAGCAATGATATGTGGATTTTGAAACAGGAAAGAGACACATTACCATGTGCAGCAACTCAGCACACACCCAGAGAGGATGCCCACACATGGTGAGTGTGTGTCTTCTCATCTACCCACTGCCTTGGAGAAGAGCAGGACAGCCCTACTTCCTTCTCACGCATTTAGGTACAACTTGAATCCCCACACCTATTTCTCCAGTTTTGGATTAGTGCACTCTGGAAGTAAAAAGGCAATGAATTTGCCTTTCCACACATGATCGTCAAAAGGCTTACAGATCAGCGAAGTTTTTTTGAGATTTTAGTGACATTCTAACAGTTTGATAACCTGTCTTGGAAGAGTTGGTTTCACTTGAAAAGAGGGTAAGTTGAGCTAGAAGCAGCTGTTTCCTGAGCATCAACTTGCTATGTTGGGAGAATAAGTGAGGTTTGGATTTCTTGGCTTTTGCTGTCTTGGGTCACACCCAATCTGAAAATAAACTTGAATACTGCATTTTTCACTACCTCAGAAAAGGGTTTGAAGAGCAATGTTACAAAGCATGTCATTAAATCATTTAAGACACTACAGTCTATAGGTTCATTGATTGCCTAGTTAGGATTTGGTTTGGACAATTAGTAGAATTTAAAAGCATCTTACATATTGAGTGGAACGCATTAAATGAGGAGAAAGTCTGTAATTTATAGGTCTCAGTGCTGAAAAACATTTATGCACACACTTTCTGTTTGCATGAATTAGCCAACGCATGTATGAGCTTACTCCCAACTGAGAACATTTGTAGTAAGAGAATATGTGAAAATTTCTACAGAATTGAAAAGACATGATTACACTTCATTTTTTTTCCAATGCTGCATCCTTCCTCCTCCCTCCCCTCCCTCAAATACCAAATTAATGAACTCATTCTACCACCTTTTAAGTGATTTCAGGTTGGTATAATTTGAGAGAGCTATTCCTCATTTGGTGAAGATGAAAAAAATTTCAGATACTTACTGCTGATCAGTCACAGTCTAAAAACTAAAACCACTGAAGTGGACATAAGATAGCCCAAACACTAAGCATTTTTTCACCGGAAATTTCAACATGTTTTTTTTCATACCCTAATAAACTGAGAGTTTGCTTATCCAAATTTTAACAGCAGACAATAGAGTTTAAAAGGGTGCTGCTATAACATGAGATTGCATACAATTTATTGTCACCCTAATTCATTCCTATTCATTTATTGACCATGGGTTCACTACTTAACAGAATCCAAAAAACTAAAATTGACAGATGAAAAGTCCTTACCAGTTGTCATTTGCTACTGCTTTTTCTTCAAGTGAAACCTGTGCTGGCCTGGTTTACTACCTACCAAAAACAGGGGCCACAGATGGCTCAGTGGAGCAGCAGTAACTTTCAGCTATCAATGAGTAGCAACTTTTGAGACCAGACTGATTTTGTCCCTGCACACTGTCCCACTGCAGCCTACACGGTGCTATGCAGAAGTCAAATAAGGCACAGAGCCCACTGGAATCAATGAGGAGACGGTCACTGGGTCTGGAAAACCCGAGAACATGCTGCCAATATACTACACAAGTCCCAGCCAAAATGTAGGGACAACTAGAAAACTCAGGAAATCCATAGAAGCTGGTAGAAACAGCAGAAGTGACCTTTGTGAAGTACTAATGCTCACAGAGATACATCACAGGTTGGACAGCAATTGACAAGAACTATTTATATGGCATATTTATTCCAGAAGATATTTTCTTGTGGGTTATTCCCATGATAGCTGAAAACATTAAAACTAACATCACTGGTTTACCTCCTTCCCTTTAAATCAATTCACCTCCTAAACTGTCACCACCAAAACTAAGTGAGAATTTGCATAAGGTCATGTTAAACTCTTGTAGATGCAATCACTCCCTCAGACTTCAAGAGATTATTGAAAGGGCTAACAGCCCTGATCTACAAGTGAGCAGGTGATTCTGCACAGTGTCACCTTGCCTCCTCACACCAGGACTTGGAAGAAACCTTCAGTATATCTTCCATTTTGTTCCATCTGAACCAAACCCATGGTTTTCCTCTGTCCTCAACAGAAAGTATAGAAAGGCAGTAGCAGTAAAATGCAGAATACAGTGCTCAAAATACCCTTGTCAGGCTCACTGGTGTGTTCTTCCTAGTTAAGACTTTTCATGTTGCAAGTGGAAACTGTATTGCAACGGTATGTGGCTCTTTGTGTCAGAACGGGTGGATTAATTCTCCTCCTCTCATGACTCATGAATTACAAATGGATGACATTTCAGTTTGAAGTTATCAATATAGGTTAAGTTTAAGCCTGTGGATAGTTACTTCTTACACTTTACACTTCAATGAAGGTAATCTTTAAGGTGAAAAAGCAGCTGTTTTTCCTTCAGATTCATAAAGAATGCCTAAAAAAAATCCCTTTTCTTTTTTCCTTTGTTTCCTATTTCTCCCCTTCTTCTCCCCCACCTTTTTAATATCTGAATTATGAATGTAAAATCTTGTATTTTGAGAAATTTTATACGTGCTTCCAGAGCAGTGGACAGCTGGACTAAGAAATATCTTCAGCTGTTGAATGAGTGAAGCTGCTGGATCTCTCACATGCATCCCTGCAACTGGTTATTGGGTGTTTCAGTTCATAAAGACCAAAGAAAACAAAACAAAGATGGTCACAGGAGTTTATGCTGCAATGAACTGTGTGTGGGCAAGTCATTCCTCAAGCAAAATCCAGCAGGATTCTCTGAGATCCCAAAGGTCATCTGCAACAGCAGGACATGCAGGCTGAACGTAATGTGGAGACCACCCTCTAACTGCCTGACTATATGCAATTCCTTCAACTACTTAACTGCATCAGATGAATGGATTCTCAGTGTCACTTTATATGAATAATGAGGTGCTGGAGTTTAATCCCAGCCAGCAACAAAGTCCCACAGAGCCGCACACTCACTCCACCACCAGTAGGATCAGGGAGAGAATTGGAAGGATAAAAGGTAGAAAAACCATGGGTTGAGATAAAGACAACTTAATAGGGAAAGAAAAGGCAGCTCACGCCAGCAAACCAAAACCAGGAATTAGTTCACTGCTTCCCACGAGCAGGCAGGTGTTCAGCCCTCTCCAGGAGAGCAGGGCCCCATCACATGAAATGGCTACTTGGGAAGACAAACGCCATCTCTCCAAACATCTCCCCTTTCCTCCTTCTCCCCAATTCTACATGCTGAGCATGATGCCATATGGTCTGGAATATCCTTTTGGTCTCTTGGGGTCATCTGTCCTGGCTGTGTCTCCTCCCAGCTTTCCATTCACACCCATTCTCCTCAACAGTGTGGCAGTATGAGAAGCAGAAAAGGCCTTAACTCTGGGCAGGCTCTGCTCAGCATTAAGAAAAACATCTCTATATTATCAACTCTGTGCTCAGCACAAATCCAAAACAGCCCCATACCAGTCACTGTGAAGAAAATTAACTTCCCTCAAACCAAAACCAGTACATAAAGAAAACTGGACATTAAAGCTTGCCTCTCACCTTGAGGGCTTCTTTCTTTCCCTTGTACTAAACCATGACAACTTATCTGATAGAACAATAAATATCATATTAGCACTGGCACTCAGTAGCATACTATAAGCTTCTTAGCACTTTATTCTGCCCTAAAAACACTGTTTCATGCCAATAAAGTAGACTTACCTCTGGTATTTGGCTAGAGATTCTGAAGTCCATGCTGCTTTTGCATGGAAGGAAAGTATTTCCTTTTGCACGCAGATAAAGTATTTAAGCTAATGGTTTTATGAAGCAAACAACAACGCTTCACTGTATTGACTCCTTTTTTCCATCAGACATTTATGACAACAGTAGTACAGAAAAACAACAGGACAGATCAGAACCAGGAATCTTCCTGGTCATCCCATCAGCAAAAACAATAGACATGATATTTTTCAAAAGAGTTGTTTTGTCCTCTTACAAAGTTAAAACCAGTTTTGCAGTCTTTAATAATGAGTTCAAAGATGGGTTCACCTTAACAAAAAGATGGATCTGGATACACTGTCCCACAGATCCCACAACAAAGCATATGCAGATATTTAATGTGTTAAAAGCACTAACTTTTTGTTTTTCCTGCCCTACCTCCCCCAAGCAGAAAAATCACAGGAAGAAGGCAAGTTTCAGGAACCAAGATATTCTGCCTAACCAAAAAACTTAGATTAAGTTCTTGGCTTTGATTCAGGTTCACTGTGTAATCTTGGACATATCTCCAAGCTTAACTGCTAAGATTGATGGATGACATGGACGCATAAGTTGGGAAAGCTATCCAGACTGGGGGACCTGTTTCAAACCTGCAGAGCCTGTCATACCTGAATCAGAAATTAGATTTTGAAATAACCACTGGGAATACATCCTGGCAGCAAAGCCATTCCCTGGAGGGGAACTTACTTTGACAGTGGAGGAAAAACTGCAGGAAAGAAAAGGAAAGCTCTGCCCCAGCACAACTGGTTTGGCAGAGGATCTGAGTTTTTCTACACACTCAGCCGTGGCTGCACCTGAGCACAGCTACTGGGGTCACTGGTTTCCTGTGATGGGGAAAACACATTTTTAAAAATTAAATTTGGGGAGAGAAGGAAAGTAACCTAAAGAGTTTGAGCAAGGTAAAACCCTTGTTTCATCTACAATGAGGAACAAGCCTGTCTGGCATCCTTCAAAAGAAAATCCCAAACTTTACGCTGCCATGTGGATGCAAGCTGACCAGGAACACACAATCTCCCTTCTCCTGAAACATTCAAGGCAATTACATGAGACTCAATGTGAAGTTTACACTTCATACCCTATTCATCTACTAGGAAACAGCTTGCACACAGGCAACAGGAACAAGCTGGTTTCTTATCAAGGTGTCACAGAATTTACTTCAAGTTGGACCATGAACGTTCATCCTTGATGCTGACAAGATGCCTTGAGAGCAGCTTCTTTCACACACCATCTGCAAATGGTGCTACTGAAATACTGAATACTTTCCAGCACCATGCCCAGGGGCACAGTTTGCATCTCAACATGGCCAAGTGAGGAAATTCTACTTCAGTGTCCTAGACCAAAAGCACCACAGGTGCAGAAAGTTACTAAACACAAACAGCTGCTTCATATAACATAAGGATACTTGAAAGGGGCAGTGGGGGAAATTGTGTGGGTGTGAAACATTGCATGATCATGGACATGGAAGAAGGAGGCCATATGAAACCAAATCAAATAGGGCTTCATATCAGCAGTAAATTTGCCTCTTCTTACATGAAACAGTTTTAGGTGATAGGAGGAAAAACAGGGGATGTTAACAAGGATTTTGCACCAGGGCTTCAGCCTCCATAGACTGCTACCCACAATATTTTAGTAGAGCTATATCATCCTATACTCATAGTGGATAAGTATCTGACTTACGTGGAAAACTTCTTGAATTTTTTTTGATTCAGTTCCTCCCAGCAATTATTACACTGAATGTTCAAATCCTGAACATTGGAGGCTTCTGGTAGTGATAGTCCCACATTCAAAATCATAACATTGTTGAGTTCAACATCTGTTTGCATTTCAAAGAATCACAGACTGGTTTGGGTCGTAAGGGACCTTAAAGATCATCCAGTTCCAACCCCTCTACCAGGGGCAGAGACAACTTTCACTAGACCAGGTTGCCCAAAGCCCCATCCAACTCAGCCTTGAACACTTCTCCAGTGATAGGGCAGCCACTGCTTCTCTGGGCAGTCTGTTCCAGTGCCTCACCTCAATGTCAGTAAAGAATTTCTTTCCAATATCTAACCTAAACCCACCCTCTTTCAGTTTAAAGCCATTACCTCATGTCCTATCACTACAACCCTTTGTAAAAAAATATCTTCCAGCTCTCTTGTGGGCCTGCTTCAGAAACTGGAAGGCTGCTGTAATGTTTACTTAGAGCCTCCTCTTTTTCCAAGCTGAGCAACTTCAGCTGTCTCAGCCTGACTTCACAGGAGAGGTTCTCCAACCCCCTAATCATCTTTGTGGCCCTTATCTGGACTCGCTCCAACACGTCCCTTCTTATGTTGGGGAATCCAGAACTGGGCACAGTAACCAGCTGGGTGTCCTGAGAGCAGAGTAGAAGGGCAGAATCACCTCCCTTGACCTCGTCCTGCCTCTTTTGATGCAGCCCAGGATGCTGTTGGTCTTCTGGACTCCAAAAACATATTGTCAGTTCATGTTGAGCTTCTTGCCAACAACACCACCAAGTCCTTCTTCTCAGGGCTGCTCTCAATCCATTCTCCATCCAAGCCTATTTGTGCTTGTGATTGTCCCCATCCAAGTGCAGGACCTTGTACTCAGCCTTGAGCTTCATGGGGTTCTCACAGTGCCGTCTCTCAAGCTTCTCAAGTCAAGATCCCTCTGGATGGCATCCCCTCCTTCCAGGGTGTCACCTGCACCACACGGTTTGGTGTCACTGGCAAACGTGCAGAGGCTGTCCCCAGTCCCACTGTCCATGCCCCCAACACCAACCCCTAACACCTCGTCACGTGCGGATGTTGTGGAATTAAATGCTTTGCTCCTATTTGTTTCCATTCCTATGTAACAATATTCCAACTCAGAGACTAACAACATATTGTGATATAAGCTTACACAGTTATATTTGAATATTTTTATATATAAAAGTTAACTAAAGCCAAAGTGAAAATGACTGATAAAGATCTTTCTCTTTCCTTTGTGTTGCTGCCATTAATACTGAAAGTTGCTTCTTAAATACTAGCCAAAAAATTTAGACTCGTTTAGGAACTAGTCAAACCTGTGCACCTGGCTTTCCAGTAAAAATTGTCACACGTTAAGAGACTCACATCTTCTCAGATCCTCCTGCCACCTCTTGTCCATCATTATCCCAGATTAATGCCTGTACCTCCTTTGTTCTGCAACGGCCTTTGCTGACAGTTCAGCAAAAAAGTATTTTGGTGTACCTCATATTGAGAAATGCATACCAACAACCATCCTTCTCATATAAGTTACCACAGAGGAGTCATATCATGCAGTTTTCTCTGGGTCGTTTGTGCAATGCCAGGTAAGGCAGGATGTGACTCAGCCATGACTGGGTTCAGAAGTAGGACTCTGTAATCTTCTGGTTTCAGTTTACTTTGGGAATTCTTGGGACTGGCAGGAAAATGAAAGTAAACCAAGAGAAAATTAATGATAGATCCTCTAAATCTCGGTCTTCTACAAAGCCTCTGTGTATCCCTTACTCAGAAGGCACTGATTCCGTAGTCCTCTGAGGGGTAAAGGAGATTGGGGAAACTGATTTTCCCAGTTCCAGAGAAGAAATCTCCCTTTCCTCCAGCTCTAGGCTGTTTAACATTAGCAGGCAATTGTTCTGTCAGCAGCACCTGGAAAAACTCTTCCCAGATGGAAGATCGTATCTCCTCTTTCCCTTCTAGTGAGGGTGGCTTGGAAACCACCTTCTTATGTACCAGGCCTCAGCTTCCACCTTTGCTTTCAGACAAACCCTCATTACACTTTGCCTGAGGATGTCCTGCGCTCTGAAAGATGGCTTGAGGCCATCTTCCACAAAAGCCAGAGAACCTTGCTTAGCCTTCCTAATCTCAGGGATACACACAAGCATACCCTAAAGTTCTGATCAAGGCTGTGGAAGGCTGCATCTCTTATATACTTATAATTTTAATATAAAACCTTAATATACCACCTGTTCACATTTTTTTAGCCTAGAAAGCCACTTTTTCCTTATAGTTGAATGATATCACAGCCTCTATTACACAATGTGGTGAAGGTGATTGAATTTCACAGCACTAAATTTCATAGAATTTAACTGAATCTCACATGACTTGCATAAGGATGCCAGATACAGCCACATTTTAATCCTCTGCTATTCATGAAATCAGAGCATATGCCTTTATCAATTCCACTAATCCAAACTAATTTTTGCATGGAATACTTGGAATTAAGATAAAATATTTATACCCTAAATAGCAAAGTGATAAGTTTCTTTCCATACATTGTTCTATTTCACTGGGTCTCTCCCACTCTGTTTTCTTAGACTGATATGACTCACAAATGCCCCTGCAAATACATTTCTCCCATACAGACCTACCTGCACAAGTGGACCCACTAAAAGATGCAACAGATCCAAAGAGAGGACAGAATGACCAGAGAGAAAAGAAATTGGAAGCATATAATAATCTTTTAGGACAATTCCCACAATTTTTCCAGGTAAACTTGTCTGATATGAGCACTTCAGTCATGCACAGATAGATGACACATTTGTGTGTGGGCAGAGGATGAAATTGGGTGTGGACTGCGTGTCTCTGCAATAGGCACGGTGATAGGTCTAACTCAGCACCAGAGGTGCTGAGTCATCTGTTCAGAGCTTAGAGTTCTTCATCATTCCCTTTATCACATGGAAAAATCCTGGCTGGATTGCCTGAAAATTCTTCCTTGCTGGCTGGGGCCCAATCTGAGAGAAAGGACAGCAGCGCAGCAGGATTTAGGCACACTTGGAAACCTTCCCCAAAGTCCACTGATTCATGGAAAGGGATTCTATATCCCCACAATAATACCAAGCACTCAGAACAGTTATTTTGCTTCTTTCCTCCTACAGAATGAGCATAGGTGAAAATAAACAGGCTTGTAAGTATCTTAAGTGACACTTGAAGGATTGAACTCAGAGGCAATTGAAAAATCCAAGCATCTAACCCAGTGTATGGAAGTGTGTAGAGAAAAAGCAATATCTAATTTTAGGCAATGATCACTATGATCACCACAGATGCTGACAGTGAGTAAACATCTCTATATTCTGAAATCATGCCCAGTATCAGTTTCACGTTTTCTTTTTCCTACCTTTTCAACACAAATTGGAAAATTAGCTACATGCCAACAAACCCAATGGCATGATGGCAGAGAGGTACTCCCTATTCTCAAAGCAAAAACACAACTACAGCCAATCTTAACAGCCTGAGCCAAAGAAAACCTCAGAAAATCTTATGAAGACATGACAATATCACACAATTACACCACAAGAAAGATACCTGCTGTGGCTTTACTTCTTGTACCACCTCATGACCATAGCATAAGTCTGGTATACATAAATATTCCTGCTGTAGGCAGGAAGAAAAAATATATTGTTACTGCATAATTTCCAGATGCAGGTCTTGACCACTTCATATATGCTGTCAAGTGAGAAGCATTATAGGAGAGGTATTATGTATAGCAAACGAATTACCCACACCACTAACAAGAAAAGGGGGGAAAAGGTGGTGCTTGTTAGAATGGGTATTGTTCCCAATTCTCCCCCAGCAAATAAAACATACACATGCTGTGACAAGAGCAGATTGCAGGGGATGAGCAACCAGAGGAGTGGCTAATTAGCCCCTCTAGTTGAGAAGTAACTGATTAAATGTGCCAAGTTCAGGGCTCTAGGCTGGAGGTCAACCTCATCTGTATGTACAGTCCTTCTGCTTTTGCTGTCACTCAGAAGTGGCTTCTGCATCAGTAAAACATTTAAGATCAGATTGCTAAATAATGTTGGTAACTAAGTCCCCTCTTAACATCTGGCTTTGTAGTAATTTTAGTTGGTAATCAAGTTCTCAGGGAATGGTTTGTCTGTTGAAGAAAGCGAAGTTTCTATTACAGCTTAGAGAGCTTACCTCCTTCCTGCCTAATGCAGGATTTCTTTTTCTTTTTGCAGAAACAGCTGGAGACCACCACCATGGGAGACTGGGAAGTGAACTGGATGAACTCTGAATCTAACATAATCACAGTTTCTGTTCTCTCAAAAAAGCGTGATCAAATCATTAATAATTAGAGTGAACCATAACTGAGACATAGGCTGATCCCAGAAAGTGAGTCAAACCCGAAAGTTCACCAGCACAGATTTTTATATTGATACCAAAGATCAATTTGGTCAAGAGGTTCCTAAAACAGAAGTCAGAATGACTAAAATCTGGGTAGACAAGATCCTGCAGCAGCCATTGGATAAAATCAGTTAAAAATGTAGTCAGTTTGTTACGGAAGTCAGCCAGCTCTCTACATGTCCCAACAACGGTACCCCCAAAAATGCAAACCCCAGCTGCATGTAAATAGACAGTTCAGTTCTTCGCACACACCCTGGCTGCCTCTCATTAGCATGAAGCCTACACATATTATCATGGTTTGCAGAGGCCTGACAACAGAAGCCCAAGCAATGTTATCTCAAGGATTCCTTGTGCCCCCCAGGCGCTCTCTGTGCCCTCCACTGTCTTTGTGCAGCAGTTGGACCATGAGCTGACTGCAAAGGGAGCCTTTTGTTCTGTTTGCAGAGAACATGTGAGTGACGACAGCAGCAGGAATAATAAATATAAATGGTATTACGCACACATGCAAACATCCCTGCGGAAAATTCACCCATAGGGTGAATACCAAAATTTTACTTGTCACTTAGCTATTTATAAAGTCAAAGAGGCTCAGAAATAGCAAAAAATACTTATCCTTGCCAAAAACGTCTCCCAGAGTGGACAGCCCCAGGGGCTGAGATCTGAACTCTGCTCCAAACAGCAGTGGTACCTCCCCAGCGGGGAATTCCCAAAACAGGAAAGATACCCCAGAGCTGACACAAAGCCAGGAGATTTGGCTCCCACGCCAGACTTCCTCCAGCTGTCAAGACAAGTGTGTCATGGTTAAAAAACCTGCTGTGCTCTGGCTATTTCCTGCTGGAGCTGTGGCAGGCTGGGCAAAGACAAGAGAAGCTCAAGGGTTCTGTTGAGCATCTCTGGCCCATGATCAGAAACAGGCACCCAGCCCCATCCTCTCAGTGGCATCCAGAACTGCATGGCATTGCAGACAAGGTCTTTTATCAGTCCCTGTAAGCCTGCTACCACCCTTTTTGTGTAATGCCTATATAGCATTACTCAAGGGTTCATCTGTCGCTCTGCTGGATGCACACCTCCTTGCCACCACTCCCCTCCGAACCATGCCTGTGAATTACCTTTTGCTTCCAAGGTACAAGAAACCTCTTTTTGGGGTCAGCACCCTGCTGGGGATTATAAGTGTACACACTGAAGCATTAAACAAGCCCATGCATCACTGAGGTTATATCTTCAAGGGATGGGGTAAGCCCTCAGTAGGGGTAATTTTATCTGCTGATATAAGAGTGGGCAGAGAGAGATCTGCAAGCAAACTGTCCCAGGACAGTACAGACTCAGGCTTTAAAAGTCCCACGTGGTTAAACAATGATTCATGCCTGATCCCTACCTCGCCTGTCAACACTCAGCACTGCTGTACATCCATGCCACTGCTAGAGCACAACTGAAGACCACAAGGAGTTGTGAACAACGTTAATTTAAAACACACCATGGTTCATTCAGATCCTGTGCAAAACAGAAAATCTTGAGGCAGTAGATAATTTATGACTTCTTAAAATAAACATAATTCAAGTCTTTTTTTTTACATCACCTGAAAAAGAAGAATTAATTGGAGGAGCACAAACTGAACACTAGCAGGCTCTTGAAAACCTGTGTTGGGTTCTTTTGCACCCAAGTCTATTCAAAAGAGCCCATGTAAATATATGCATAGGAGGCAATACTTAGATGCGCATTTCCACACACATGTATAAATATTCAGTAGAGTGCTCCTCTACTGTGGCATCCTTTTAAATACAGCATCACTTTAAAATCCTTCATGAGTTGAGACAGACCCAGCTTACCTTCCTACTTCCCAGCTTCTCTTCACCTTTTGAAACCGAATCCTCCTTGCTGTCTCTATGGTGACAGTGACGTCCACATGCCCCTGATGAGATGGCTGCTGGCACGCACATCAGGTGCCAGAGCAAATCCGTCAGCAACAGAAATCTCTCCAGCTCCTCCATGGGACACGATGCTCTTCTCCAGAACTCACTCAGACAAACAACCTGGTAAAGAAAGCAGTGTTAAGCCACCATCCTACGCCTAAAAGAGTGAGAAACTGGATCTAAATATGGGGTCTAATATAATTTTTTCTTTTTTTCTTCAATAATAATTACTGCTACTTCGGAAATAAATGTGATAGCACTGCTATCTAGATAGCATATCTGAATAACCTACACAGAATGAACTAATTAAAGGCAATTTCTGCCAGAGGGTTTGACAGTGAGAAGATACTTGCGTCATGAAGTAGAAGTAGCTGATAAGCAGCATGATGAAAACCTCCTGCAATGTCCATCCACCTGGCACATGGAACCAGCTGTGACAGAAGGGTGTTTCTTGGCACATTGGTTAGCAAGAAGAGGAGCAAGAGGGGAGATTTTTATCGAGTGCTAAGTGAGAAGCACCAGGTGGGACCTGCAAAGGTGTGCCTTTCAGGCAGCCACTGAAGGTTGCTCCAGTGACTTTCTCTCCTTAGGAGAGACACAATGAGTCACTGGGGTTGCAGAACACCAGCTATTATATACAGTCCTTGTTATATTTTATGGTGTTCAACAACCTAGTTGTTGAAACACAACCCCATTGTTACATGCTGTCCTGTTGCACCCTATAGGCACGGCAAAGGATGTTTAATTTCCACTAGCTCTTCCCCTCTGACTGCCCAGATGGGGGAATATGTGCCAGGAAAACAGCTTTGGCTTTCTGCCACAGTCCACTGTCAGCACCAGCTGATACTGCACACCCTGTAGATGCTCTAGATTGTCTTTATATTTAACTGACTTTTTGTAAGTTTGTAGCTGAAGGTGTCTGTCACTGCTCTGTGTCACTGCAACCCTGCTCCCCAATGCAGGGGAGGAGACAAAGGTGTTTGTGGAAATAGGTCTTGCCCTGAGGATTTTAACTGTGCAAGATATTCTGCTGCAATCAACTAACTTACAGTTCTTCTCTGATAAAGTCATCTGTTCAAAACATAAGGGTCCCATACAATCCAGATAAATAATTGGAAAATTAAATACAGACAAAGATTAGTCCCATATTTCCCTAAATTTTCATGTCCTTTTCCACTGATAAGACATAAAAAGAGATAGTCCAATCATCTTAAAGATGAAGATTTCAATGGCCAAGCACGTTAGGTAAAATCCAGAAAAGCAATAATAATAATAGTTCTTAAAAGCAATAAATACACTAATATATGACTAAAACTTGCATTGCTGTAATGCATGCTAAAGATCTAGTCCCCAGAGTGAGTTACTGATGTACCATATCCACTGTTTGGATTTGTTTTTCCCTGTGTTTTCTTGTTCTTATTTATCTATCATCTCTTTTCTAGCGCTTGAATTGTATACGCTTGGAATTAGAGAGTACTTGTTGCTCTGCATACTGCCCTTCTCATGCTTGGTTGCTGGACCATGCCTGAGACTTTTGATGCTACAATAATATAAAAACAAGGCAGTTTGAGAAGAAATACAAGGAAAGTCCAAAACAAGACAGTATTACAAGATTTAGTTGCATATATAACCCCTGAGAAGTGAGAACTGCATCCAAATGATGCAGTGCCTCAGTCTGCATAATTAGTAGGCACAGAAATCATCTTTTCATACAAAGTAATGGAGTTTTCTCTGTAATTTCCCCCTCATGGGAATACCAATTATAGATGTCTTGCAGCAGCCAATAGATTTGTCTTTAAACAACCACAACAGCAGTAGAAGCACAGAAAGATTTGCTTCTCCTAGTTCGTACAGAACTAGTTGCTATTCCACAGCAAGGAGATATAAAAAGCATCCCAATCAAATCTCAGGGTGCCTAGGTCACTGGAATAAGAAGGATTGAATTTCCTGATACCATCAGAGTTGCACAGGTGCCTGCAAGTCCCTTTCCATTAGGGACTTACAGAGAGCCCCAGCAATGCAACTGAGAGAAGCAAAGGTCATTTCCGCAAGTCCATCAGCCAAGGGAGTACTGGGAAGACCCAGGAAACCAAGGCATAACTTAAAACATTTCTTTCTCCAGTCTCCAGAGATATTTAGCAGCAGAAGGTGCAGCAGTGTGAAGGTAACAGCATGCAGAGTAGCTCCACAGTAAGAGCAGATTCCGCTGAAAGTGAGTATCACAGAGCACTGAAGAACAGAGATCAGTCTCCAAGGGGTAACCTGCAACTCACATAAAAGTTTAACAGGAAAAGCACCACCAGAAGATGACCAGGCTTTAAAGTAACTAAATAACCAATGAAAGGTAAACAGAAGTTTTAAACTGAGCACCCCAAACAAAACATTTAATTACAATCATTTTGCGTATGAAAACAACAACTGATACCTGTGCATGTACACTGTAAAAAGAAATCTCAAGGGATTTTATATTTGGGCTTATTGAGGCTACAAAGTGATCTTCCAAAGACACTCCCTTCTCAATCTGCATCCATTTTATATTTCACAGGTATTAAAACACTATACTATTTAGACTTCAGACATCCAAGGAATTTAGATCTCATAACAGCAATAATGCACACAGTTAAGCATCATGCATTTCCTACCACAACTACTTGCACCTTTGAGAGCATTTTTTGTATTCTGTGGCCATATCTCACTGGGTGACTTTTGGGATTTTTTTGTCTCTCATCACTGGCCTTTTGCTGTTTTCATGCTTTTAAAGTTTCTAATGGCAACAGTTTAATACACTTATAATTGGAAATGCACAATAATAATTAAAATAGGGTGGGTTTTTAATATAAAAAGGCTATAATTACGCCTTTTGCTTTGTTTGACAAAGCTATGATTCTTACCAAAACACATGACCAGCCCTCGGGTGGTCTATTCACAGCAAACAATGTATTGTCCTGGGCACACAAGACAGACAAGATGTTGTTTAATTGAGCCTCAGACTTCATTCACTTAACTTTTATGGAAACTGCCAGCAATAACTTGTAGATGGTACACCATTATTTCTTCTTTCTTCAGCTCAGCATCACTGAAGGTTGCTATTATCAGCTTTTTCTTTCTCATGCACTCGGTTACATTCATCACTGAGACATTACAGTTCTCTTTGAATAAGGGTTAAAAAGCCAGAGAGAAGAAATTTTCTCATTACATCAGACATACAGAAACATACAAAATCTATTGCCAAGTTCTCCAAGAGATTCCTTTCCTGAAGTCCAACCTTAGTTCTCAAGTCAGTGAAAGTTTAGCTGCTCTGTTTCTTGGAGTCTGAACCCAGATAAGTTATTAGAAGATAAGCAACTCCTCGCCTAAAACCTAAAAGGTAAAAATTCCATCTCTACAATCACAAAGCAGTCTTTCATCATTTCTGCATAGCTTTGATATCAGACATAACAATATGCAGCAAATGAATGATTTCCACCATTCTCAGAGTCAAAAAGGTTTGTAAATGACCATCAAAAGCTGCTCAGACCAGTCTGGCACAAAGTCACTTCAAAACAGCTAACTCTGAAAACATCTTTTCCGTAAGAGGACAGTTTGAAGACATGGTGTTGAGGCTATCTGTTTGAACAGTTATTGAGGGTCTTCATGCTGGATTGCAATACTGCACAGAAAAATGGCCAAGAGACACAAACACATGGCTCCCAGGCTTTTTAGTGAATAGGCTTTTTTCATGGAACTTGAGAGCCAAGTGAAGTGGGGTGAGTTGTGACGAGATGAATTGGCATGACAAGGAAAGAAGCTCACCAAGGCAGCCATCAAAATCTCTTTGCTCTGCTTCCCTGGTGGAGACTCCACCCATTCCTGGGATCACTTTGAAACTGTTCCCACATCCTCCAGCTGCCCATTGTCCTTATGCTTGCAAACCTTACTCTGCAACTGTTGCATCACATGCCTGGGCCGGACAATTGGAGCTCATGTCTCCCTTGAGCAGAAGACGAGTTGGCTGCATCCATCTCATCCAACAGCTGTGCTTTCCTCAGTTTGAGTCTGCAGAGACAGGGCTCCCACAAACTGCTTTGTCCTACCTGCAGTGACACAAATCCACTGTGATGTGCTCTCTCCAGAAATGCCTGTCTCCTCCTGTGGGGAAAATATGACTGCATACTCCATCCAGGAGTCAGCAGGAAAAGCAGCATGTAGCCAATATGGATATTCAGACACACAGTGGCTCAAGCCTAAGCTGAAATTCTGAGTCAATATGATGACATGGGTTGTCCACAGCTCCCAGTATCATGATCCCTGCAGTTGTTCACCAAGGGTTTGACATCTGTCAAGTGTGCTTGTATTTCACAGGACAAACTCAGAACAAACACATGTAGCCACACAATTAGGCCTGCCCATAAGGCAGATGTAACACATTTTCCCATTCCAGTATTATTGAAGAAACATTTCATTTTCAGTTGTGTTTTCAGAAGGCTAACAAGGGGCTCATGAATACATCAAAGCAAAGTCATATTATTCATTTACAACAAATGTTTCTGATTACATTCCCTCTGACCATTCAGACAACGCTTTATTTTAAAAGCTAGAAAAAAACCCGATGTTTTTCAGTGACTACCTCTCATAACCCTAGGTCCTGATCTATTTTGCACAACACAATTTGCAGACTATTCAGAGGACATGAAATGAAGCACAGGTTCCAGCTCTCTGGAAACCTGAGGTTACCAGGAAACCACCACTCCAGCTGAGATGGAGCCATCTTCAGCAAATGCAATCTGCTATGAATACAGTGAGGATACACTGCTCCACACACATTGAAAATATGTACCCTTAAGGGTCTCACACAAATTACACCTTTGGTTGACTTCTGAATGGAGTCTCCAGGTGGTTAAAGCACTGACGCTGAATTATTTATGGTGATTGAAATGCATCTAAGTAGCGCTTAGCAATAGAATTTACACAAAGACACTTGATGGAAAAAATACAGGGTGGGGGGAGGAGGTTGTTTACAAAACAAGTTACAGTAATAAAGCTGCTAGGCTGAGCCAAGAGACCTCTTAGTAAATCATTTATTCCGCAGTTTGACAATATTTACAAAGGTTTTTACATGAATTATTTACTCAAGCTTTTATAACTTGTAACGTACTGTACACAAAACAGCAAAAACACATTAGAGCTACAAACCTGGGAACATACAGTTATGCAATGACAGATGGTGGAAAGGGCTCTGACAAAGGGAAGTTTACAACTAACACAAGCAACAGCCTTTTTTATCTGTCATCAATAAAGGGCTGAGGACTAGCAGGAAAATGTGATTCAAGGAAACAAGACTTTGTTCAAAAGCTGCATTCTTTGTGATTGCTGGGTTTGGTTATTTTAAAAAGAGCCTTTTGTTTTGAGTGTCTAATTCTAAGAATTACCATTTCAGTGAGTTACCACCAACCAATGAAAAGCTGCATAGCACAAAAGCCAGAGTTTACATGAAGGAAACCCTGACTTTCTGCTGCTTACCCTATGAGCTTTTGGTCAATTCCAGTGATGCTGTGTATGTATCTAACAAGTTTGCCTAGAGACACCACATGGATTAGTACCCATGTCAGGAACTTTGTGCAGAGCACTCTGGAAGAGATACTCATTTCCCAAAACATTTATAAGTGAGCTAAAAGAAGCAGAGTACAAGGGCATATGGAAAGTTTGCAGACCCTATATTGAAGATGGAGAACAGAGACAAAGTACCTGATGTGCAGCAAAGACCCCTCAGCACCTGGAGCTCTGTACACAGAACTGGCTCATCCGTCTCCACTTCTTAGTGCCCAGCATCAGTGAACAAAACAATGGCTTTTAACATTAGCCACTTTTCATGCTGTGAAAAACTATATTTAGGTTAGATATTAGGAAGAAATTTTTTACTCTGAATATGGTGAGACACTGGAGCAGGTTGTCCAGAGCAGCTGTGGATGTGTTCTACCCCTGCAAGTGTTCAAGGCTAGGTTGGATGTGGCTTTCAATCACCTGGTCTAGTGGAAGGTGTCTCTGTCCATCACAGGGGGCTGAAACTAGGTGACCTTTAAGGTCCCTTCAAGTCCCAACTGTTCTATCACTCTGTGATTGCTTCAGACTGGTCTCCATCTGCCAAAAAAATAGAAGGAACCTCATCCCCTCACTAAACAAGGCACAGGATTTGTTGGCACCATCACAGCATATTCAGCCTTTCTTCCTCAACTTTGAACCCCACAACTGCACACAACCACCTTTGTGCTACTCCCTGATGGAAGGCAAAGGGTGTCCCCACACCTGGTTGTATAGCACAGGGAGTTTTAGAGATATAATAAGAAACATGTCTCTAGAGAAAACTCTGTTGGGACACAGGATCATCACACATCCTCCTCCCACCTGTCATTCAGGTTGGAATGTGGCATACAAGGAATCTTCTCCTCATTGCCTTGAGAGCTAACAGGTGTTTAATATGAGAGGCAGGCTGTGAGGATGAGCTCTGGACAGCTGGGATCAGTGAGACCAAGGCATGAAGCCTAAAAGCTTTACAGACTCAAAGGAAGCCATTACCTGTGCAGAGAGCACAGATGAAGCTGTAGCTATTAACACTAAGGAGCCAGGGTATTGTCCGTGCCCAGAACTCTGGAAAAAGGAGACTTCTACTTCCTCAAAAGGAGGAAATAGAAGTGTCACACATCCAGCATCCTGATATTCCCTATGACAGCAAAAACAGGACAAAAAATCATTTGTAATCTCACTTTTCTAAAAATCTTTTCCCAGAAAAACAACAGCTTAGGACTTCTTTTTTTATTAGACTTTTGTCCACATTACCAATTGCTGCCAAATTTATGGTCTGAACTAATGAGCTAAGGTTTCAAAGCATAAAACGCAATACACCAGGACATTCCAATGCCAAGAAAAAACAACAGAGCCTGGTGAAAGAGTAAGATGATAGGAAACACCAAACCACAGTTATAAATGTAGCAGAAAGGCAAACGATTCTTTGTCTAGATGAATTACAGAACTAAAGTCTGGATGCAGCACAGGTGAAACACTGTGCCACAGATTGTACAGCAGAGGTTGTGGTTAGGCTTGTGTGATAACTTATTGCCAATTACTACAGAGACAACAGCCACTATCTCATTCTGCAATGCCAAATCAACCTTTCATGCACAGCTAGAGTAGCAAGCATGAGCACAGATGCAGGTACAATAAAAGTAAAAAAAGTACATAAGAAGGAAAGCAAGAAAATCAAAGATATTGAATAGGTTCTCTCTAAGAAACAATTAGATGGTCTGGAACTCTTTGACAGCAAAACAGATCTGAGGGGGCATCTGAGAGATCTATAAAACAGCAGGAGGTTTGGAAAAAACAGCACTGCTCACTGTTTGTTGTAATGCAAGAACTACTGGACACCCAATGAAATAATCAGATAGCAGATCTGAAAAAAAGAGGAGTACACCTCCTGCACGTGGCATGGTTAAGTACTCCTGTCACGAGATATTGTGGATAACACAAGTTTACACAGGCTTGAAAACAGGCAGAATCCTTCCTGGAAGAGAAGCCCAGTAAAGCCTTTGAACATACACACATTATCACTTGCTCAGGGAGCCCCTAAGATTAGAAAAACATATTGAGGAAAAATTTTGGAGATGCCAGTTGCTATTAGCACTTTTGCATGATAAGAAAACAAGGAGCAGGGCCAATTGTGGGGCTAATTTGATTTTCTTGAATGTTCACTTTAGTCCTTTTCAAAATGAAAATGAAATGAGTAGGAGGTTGGATGGTCTGTACAAGTTCAGATCAAAGGAGAGAAGAGAGCACACTTCCCCAAGTTGGCTGCCTAAATCATGGAATTTAAGATGATTTCTAGAACCATGGCTATGTTCAAGACAGACTATAAAGATATTCAAATGCACTGTAACTAGAGCAGGTAAAAAAAAAAAAAAGAGGACTCGCACAAGAAAACATCCACTAGATCCCCATTTTGGTAACAAGACAAAGCCTCATTGAGAGACTGTCAGGTAAATGACAGAAAGCTCCAGTCACTAGCTAAAGTTCACAAGCTTCACTTCATTTTCCTTCAGGTCTTAGCATGCTGTAGATCTAATACCAATGGATTTTTTTATGTTTAATTTTTTCCCTCCTTTTTTGACACTTCCAATTAGGTTTTCCTCCTGCTGGTTTCTAAGGATCCTTCCCTGGAGGCAGACATGTATCCTCACCCTGATTAACTGCTTTTGAGATATTGCCACTATTATCAGGAGCTATGCTACTGACTGAACAGCTCCAGAGTCCATTCCTGATATCTGGTGGACATGTGCCCCTCAGAAAAGTTATTATTCCTAGGTACTCCTCATCTACATGATGGAGAGAGAGATTAATGTGATTTATATGAGGGCAAAGCATCCACAGACCACAGCATTCAGATCACAGCAGAGGGATTTGAAACTGTATATTGCTTTCAGTGGAAGCTGCAAATGGTCACTACTGACTTGTCTTCAGTGAGGTAAGAGAGTCACAGATTAACACATCACGTGCCAAGGAGTTGCACAACACCAGAGACTTCTCCAAATGCCCCTTCAGCCTGAAGGTGTCAAGACAAAGCTCAGCTCACTAATTTTTAATATGTGAGTGCTTCATAAAATCAAGCATATCTATGAAAATAGGATATTTTCGGGTTAAGTTTTAAAAGAGTGGGTGTATAAGAAACATGATATAAGTTCATCTGGTATCAGACCAACTGGTGTCAAAAATCTCCTAATATGAAACTGAATTTTCATTAAATGAAATTCTTACCCAGTGACTGCCACAGGCTGTAAACATGGCCAGAGACCCAATAAGATATTCTTATTTTGTTTTTTCCTGTTAGTAAACTTTTATTCATGTATGAAGATAAAGCCCTTAACCTAACACTCTCACAAGACTGGTTACAAAGGAATCCTTCATGAGTTACTATTATAAATGCTAGAACCAATGCACTGATTTGGCAGGAGGCCCCACGTACTTCTGTGTTCAAATAAATACTCATTACAAGGACTGTTCCTAAGACAACACAGAATCACATCAAATAATAACAGTTTGCAGTAGCAGGCTAGCCTTAATTGATCTAGAGTTGGAGTTGGTAAACTGCATTTCTGATTGTTGACATTTTAGACATAATTTTGGTTTCTTCATATGAATTAAGTGTTACACCTCACATAAAGCCCTTTTTTATCCCAAGATGGACTGCAAGGATGTGTTAATCTCATTGCAGTCAGAATGAACAGAATTTTCCAAGAGATTTTAATCCTGTAAATAATGGTTTTATCAAGAACCATACACGACTCCACAGGGAACTCTAAATATTAAGATTTGTAATAAAATCATTAGTTGTTCCAAGCTATTCAGCATACCATGGAGCCCTAAAAAGTTAATGACAGTTAGTTAAGCTACAGATGGACCAAACATCAGCCAGTTTGTTGAAAATTGTGTTGAAAATAACACTTCACACTGTTGGTGAGCAATCCTCCACAACAGGGCAGTACTGAAATGAGTTTTTTTGATCACTAATTTCTAATCACAGCAATAAATTTTTTTCTGAGGTCTAACATTTAAGGTTTTTTGAATGCATAACAATGACTCAAAAAAGCCCTAACCGGAGCACTGTAATTATTAAAAGCAAAGTGAATGGTTGGGCCTCTGGATTTCAAACCTTCCAAATTTCCTAGAAAGTGGTCCAGATAGACTGAAAGTTTAAAGCAATGTTTTGCTCTGTGCCCTGCCACCCCTGGGCACCTTGGGTGCCTTGACACTGACCAGCCACTGTTTCCAGGTACCCGCTGCTTCCCAGTGCCAGTGGGAAGGGGCACCCCCAGCAAGGGGGCTGGCAGGTGGCAGCATCATGGGGCTTGGCAGATGACAGTCAGGAGTGCTGGCAAGATCCTGCAAACACCAGCGCAACTGGAATTACACGGGACACAGAAGTCTTCTTGTAGCAATGCAGGCTCTCACCAAAGGAGCCAGAGAAATTGTGGGTGGCCAAATGAGACAGGGGAAAAAGGTCACCTGGTAAGCTTTCCTCTCCTGGTAGGAAGAATTCTACATTTAAAGAAAAAAAAAAACAAAAAACAAAACCAAAACGCACACACCAGAAAAAAATTAAGCCCCACTGATCTTAGCAAGTAGCTCATGGACAAGAATATCTCCTTCCACAAAACCATGAGAAGGGATTTTTCCTGTTGCTGTGCAGGACAAAACCATGTCCAGACCCTGACAGCTGTAGTGGTTCTCCCACCTCTCTAACAAATGCTTTGTTGAAGCCTAACACATCCAACACAAGCTGTCCCATTACAGTATTCTTTCAAATACCTTAAGAACCCAGTGAGGAAGCATTAGTCCCATAGCAAAAACATAATATCAATGTTATATGTTCCTGAAATTTTTCTATAGTTTGGTATACTTTTGAGAGCTTAATAAGACAAGTAAATAGCATGTTTCATCTGCAGACGTTTTTACATTTTTACATAGAGCTTCTTTTGTAGGAGGACACTGGGTGTCCCAATGCATAGGAAGGAAAAGAGAGCTCCTTTACTTTTACATCTACTTTCTTCAAGATTTCAGAATTTTCCTCATCATTGTTTTTTTTAATCTGGTCTTCACAAAGCAAAACATTGATACCACTTCTACTTAAATGGGTGAAAGAAAAAATGTCAGTGATATTTTTGAACACTAGGCTTAGAAACTAATACTTAGTATTTAACAAAAAGTGCCCATGAAAACTCCAGTCCCAAGATCATACAGATGGTTTATGCCACCTCTGCCAAAACACATTATCTAAGAATTCCACTTCAAACAAACAAATAACATTTCCATCTTTACTTTTGCATACATCCACATATTAATGCATCCATTCTAACAATTAGGTGATAAAAAAACTTCCCCATTATTGTGCTAACAAGCTTCACAAGTGTAGTGACAGTGCTGGTAAATTAAGTATACTTCGGGCTAATTTTACATTTTTATCACAATACTGGAGAAGTATTAGGAAGCTATTATTTTGTCAGCTTTCTCATTTAGCAAAGCAGCTTCAATTTATTAACAGTGTGGAGTGTGAATGAATCAATATGTTTCATTGGGCAATGTGTCATTTGTTAATCGGATATTGATGAGATTATTGACGCGCAGCTAATTAATCTCAAACCCTGTGCTAGCCTTCATATGTTTCCTTAATTATGTTCTTCATCTTAGTCTTCCAACTTTGGCATGCAGACGCCGGCTTGTAGACAGTGAGTGAAGTAAGCTGTCAGAGTGTTTTTTCACACATTTACAATCCCTTGGCAGTAAAATTATTTTCCTACTTGTAAATAGGTATCAAACAAATATTTAATAATATTTGCCACAAGATTGATATTGATTTGGCAGGGAGTCACTCCAAATTAGCTTAGCAAGAGATCTTGCATCAGAAGAAGTGTGCTTAAATAGATATATCTCATGAGCATTAAATAATTATGAAACTATAAACTTGTAATCATTGGGAAGTACTAAAATTGCTCCTCTGCAGTCATTATCATTGAACTCCTGACTAAAGAGACATTCTGTAACAGTTTAGTTTTCCCTTCCTGCTGCAAGAGGACAAATATATTTTGCACTATTATTTTCTTTTACCAGATGGCCAAGTTTAGCAAAAGGAAAGCTGCCTTTTTCATGAGATACAAAAGACAGGAATAATTTCACAGGGTGTGACAGGTGTCACACACCCTAATTTCATGGGGTGCCAACAGAGGTCTGGCTGAGGAGGGGGCAGGGTGGGTTAGCTCATTTTTGAGCATCCCCTTCTGGCTGTGGGCACAGCCCTGCAGTGGGATATGAAGATTTGCCAAGAGTTGTTTTGCCTATTTCAGCTGGAGTCAGCTGAGGACACTGGCATCCCAGGCGCCACGGACAAAGAAAGCTGCAACAACACAGCTCAGTGGGGTAGCACTCAGCTATAAACCCTTTGTGCTACCTACTCTGGCACAATAGCTTTAACGGAGATACAATTTGCATCAGGATTATCGTTGTCATATTTTTAAGCCCACAAAAACACACCCAATGGGGCTAGGAAGCAAAGTAATTCCCAGTAAGGCCCCAGCTAAGTAAAACACAGTTAATCTGTGCTACTCAAGAAAGGATCTTCTCCAAAGGGCAGAAAGAAAGATAATGAATACATTCTGAATTATGAAAAATTCCACTTAATGTGTCTACTTCACCTCTACAATATCTGCTGAAGTTCCAGAACAATATATTTATCTTTTATAAAATAAGGGAACTGGAGCACTCTAGAGTAAAGATATCACTTTTCAGCTATAAGCAAATGAAAAGGCAAAGGCAGTTTTTATTCCCCTACTCTATTTCATGCCTAGCTTCATTTTTAAGGAGGAAGAAGAAGAGATTTCATAAGTGGAGACATGATGGGCTGGTGATCCTAGTGCAATTAAAAATCTGCCTGGTATGTTCTGCTCACACTAACGCTTAGTTCCTCGAGCTTAAAGTCAGGCAAGAAAGTCCCTTAGATCCATGTAGCAATGACTGGGGGAGTAATTTTTGTCCCTGCCTGTAACCACCAGGGTAACTTACCTTTGAAAATCTCCTGCTATTGCAGAGACATAGGACACTGATGCAAAGACCTACATTACAGTGCACCTTACCAGCCTTTATAGCTTTCAAGAGGGGTTTGCCACAGCATCTCAGAGCTCCATACTTACAGGCACTCAGAGAAAGCATTTTTCTCTGGATTACTCATGAGTTGTGATTACCAAGGCCTCATTGGATAACTCAGTCAGCTCCTTCCAGTCCCCTTTCAGGTAGCCCTAAGCTTTAGGTTTCCTACTGGCATAACAGTTTTGAGGAGGTTAGGAAAGAACAGGACCTCAGGTACCTTGAGCCATGATTTGGGGTAGAAAGGGAAGGTCAGGTTAACTAACAGACAATGAAGAAAAGGTGGGGGATTTTCCAAGCCAGTTCAGAATTGGGCCTTCCAGATAGGAAGGATAATTGAAAAAAAATTGTGAGGTGAGAAGGGTCTTTAAACAACCATGGAAATATTTCAGTACATCTCCAAAAGTTCAGACAGGGAAACCATAAATAGTCCTTAGCTTTCAAAACAAAATCATTCAGGTAACAAGTGATGACCCTGGGAGAATCCACGTTACCTGCACATGCCTCATGTATAAGAACAAGACTGCCATGTTTTAGCTAGCAATGCTTCGTCTCCTTTTTTAAAAACAGCCTTTAACAATGCTGCCACAGAGCTCCTAGTTTGTATATTTTGAAAGAAAGCCAAAAAACATACACATAAGGACTGCCCAGCTCACTGTGTCTTGCAAGTTTAATCAAATCCACTTGAATATATCTCTTATCTTACAGTACAAGGGCTCCCCCAAAAAAAGGAAATCAATGTCAATTTTATTCCATATTTATAGAGATCCTTCGAAGGAGAATCAATGGGCTTCTAAATCCCAGATAACCAGCACTGACTTTGTCGGTAACCTTCAGCATCATAACAATATTTAGAGTTGTTCAGTTCATTTTTTTCAAAATGCTGACCAACAGGTTTATGCTGTGATTTATTTTAGAGAAAGCAAGAATGATAAAAACTTACTTGATTTGACACTACAGCAGTAATCATCCTAATTGGCCTTTGTTTCTGTTTGTCATGTATAATTATTCTCTGCATAAATTATCACGTTTGACTACAGCATTCATGATCAGTGAGTTTCTTAATATGCCATTACCAAAACCTTTACAGTAATACACTTACTCAGTAAGCTGAAAATGCAACCCAAATGTAACACATATTTCTTTAAATGTTCCAGAAATAATGAAAGGAATAAAAATACCTATGTTTTTCCATTATTGGCAAGTTACGATCTGTAAAGCACTCTGTTCACAAAAGAATTCGCAGCATCCCAAAATAAAACAGTTAACCCTTACAACACTAAGTTAACCAGTCCATGCCAAATCTAGTCACACCGTGTCCCTTTGCCTTCAGAAGGAAAATAAAAAAATCCAAATCCCAATGTGAAAGTAAAACAAATTTTGCAATCTTTTTTGTTTTTCAAAACACAGGCTCTTCTATCAATATTCACTTCTCAGTCAAACCAAAATCATAACACTATTTGCATATGGAAAAACTTTTCTCTACATGGAAGTGGAGTTATTGATGGCAGTATTGGTGTTTCCTGTGGACATAACAGCCCTGGAAGAGCCATCCCACCCAATGGCCCTTTCCAGCTAATAGAGCTGTGGCAAAAACAACATGACTTTTCCAGTCATGTTGTATTGTCTATTTTGCTCCATCGGAAATCAGACATGGGATTTTATTCTATTTTTAAAGCCTTAAGATCCTGCCAGCTATGAATGTTGTTACACTCACAAAAGATGGTTATAATTTTCAAATATCTTGCACGGTTGCTACTTTATGGGTCTAGTCTCAGTTTTTTCCCAAATGCTTGAATCTGACTTTCTATTTGTAGAGTGTTTCAAAAGAGTTGAGAGCAATTACTTACTTTATTCCTAAAACACTATATACACATGACCATTCTGTATGATGTCTAAGGAGTCATTCCCTTCCTAATTCCCCATTAATGCAAAGTTATTTCTGATTCCCATTAGGGAGAAAACAGAGGGTCTGCATTTGGATAGTGTGATTTAACACAGAAATAAGCAGCTTTCTAATAGTAGGAATACACATTGCCTTCTAAACAAATATCGTTTTGCATATGATCAGAGGATTTAAGACCAGAATGAGAAGTCAAGCCCAGCCTGTATTTCCGTTTTCACACCTGCATCGTGTTGCTTATTTTTCAACAGAGCTGCTCCAAAGGTGGGGTGACAGGAGAATTGTGACCCATCAGCATGGTTTTTCTACAAACAAAGCTCTTTAATACCCATTCTCTGAATTTCCCTACATGCTGCACATTCTACACAGTAAACCCTACATTTTCAAAGTCTATTCCACATTTTCTTAATTCTAATTAAACAAATCTTAATCTTGACTTTAATGGCTGCAATTATGATACTTCATTATGTTAAATGTTAGTTGCAACATAAGAATAAATTGTATAAACAGTTTAGCTGCAATTGCATGGAGTCTAACTGTACATTACTCATTAACAAGATGTGGGTAGCAGCAATTATAACATTTCCTCCTAATGTCCCTATTTATTGAGTCTCAGCAGCAAGCCCCCTTTTCACAACACACACTGATTGACGATAGCAGCTTTTGTACTTGTGAAGAACAGGCACAGGAACCTGCTGTGTGCCTGTAACTCAGATCGATGGAAGTACACATTAGCTCTTAGCCTCACAGGCCGGAGTTCCTGAAGGTCAAAATAGCCATCAGCATCACTGTAGGGTACAGAAATCATTTCACAAATTGTGAACAAAAACAACACAACTAGCTTTGCAGTTTGATTATTGTTTATAGATACAGCAAGCCAAAAATTAAAGCATAGCCTTGAGGCAGCGTAATTATTTACAGCTGAAGACTCATATCATTATTAGCATGCTCCTAATTGCTTGAAGTTATATCAATGTTAGCTGATTTAACACATTTTTGATAAGAGGCATGGAAATTGTTTTCTCTGCATATGGAATGTTGGATCACTTCTTTATTTTTTGAACTCTTCCCTCCTCCTCTTTCTTTCAAACTGGCCCTTGTTTGCCATTGAAAAAAGCCCCACACCCATAAATTCTCCTTTATTCTGTATGTCTGTAACTATCACCGCAGTACTTCGTCATGTTTCTGTGGAACCATATATTTGAATTTAGCTGGACTAAAATCGTGCCAGCTTTCAGCTTTCACTAACAATGGACTTGATAATTTCACATCAATATCAACTAACTAGAGAATAAATCACTCTTTGCTTTGGGTGACACATTCTAATCTATTACTTTTCCCTACAGTACTTGAGCTGAAATCCAGCTGAAGGAGAGCAATGTGGAGAATCTCATGGTGTGAAGCAACACCTGCATAAGAGCCTACCCCACAAACACCTATTTTGGGGACAGAAAATAGTTATCTACTGCTACATCACTCTACCCAGTAGATAACCATCCCCTACAGATCTACAGAAAAGGCATATTAAGTTTGCCACTAATAAACCAGAGCAACAAATAATTTGGGAGCTTTTCATATTGATCAACGCATAACATGTCACCCCAGTTGTTCCTCTCATTCAAACCAGGAGAGCAGCCAAGCAGTGATGGGCAAAGCCTTGAGCCACTGCTGGGCAGGCACCAGGAGAGGCAAGTCAGTGCTGGGCAGGGCAGGGAGCCAGGACTGTCTGGGAGGCAGGCTGGGGATGCTGCTAGCAAAAATGGGGAAAACTCCCCCTGCCAGCACTGAGCAAAGGGTGTATGAGTAACTCCTAATTTTAACATTTCTGAGGTCAGGCACACTATTTCAACAGTGTTCATAATGGATAGAGCACAATGTATAAAGGATAGACTTCTTAAGGAAAAGCAAATACAAATATGATCATATTTTCCTTGTATGACTTCCTTCACGTACTTATGTAGAGCACTCCAGTTTTATTCTCCACATCAGGTATTTCTACTTCTTGAGTCACACTGGCTGGCAGCAGAAAGAGCCTGTTATTTTGTGATGGGAGCCAGGGAAAAGCAGTTGGTGCTGCCCATGGACCTACAGTGGTCTCCATTTCACTCTGCACAGCAGTGTGGAGACCTTGGAAAAATCACTTTCCCCAGCAGGGAGTGCTCAACCCAAAATGGAGAAACAGCAGCAGAAAGGGCTGATAAGTTTTGCTTTTCTTAGCAAAGTGACAGCTGTCAGGGACTGGACTGGCAGCAGGGGTGTGCAGAAAGGTAGAAATAGGGTCACTTTATTTCTGTCTGTGTTTTGTAGAGACCTCAGCTCCTGTGATGCGGCTGGCAGGGATGCTGAATATCCCAAGCATTTTTCCACTTCTCCCCTAAGCACAAGCTAAATTATACGTGCAGCATTTCAAAGTAATTAATTACATCCTTCCATAAATTTTGGCTCTGCTACCTGAAGATTCATTTAATTGAGCTAATTGTTCTATAGAAGTGTAACAAAGAACAGGTCAAATAATTACAGACTGGGCTTTTTTAAAATTCCAGTCCAACTGCTGAAATTTGCAGCATCTGGCTACTGAATGGAGTAATGTTAGATGAATTATATATTATAGTCCAGTGAGGAAAATCTTCCATTTTTGTCTGTGAATGGGGAAATAAAAGACTGCAATAGTATGTGAAACTGTCATAACAGCTTTTCACGGTTGAGACACACTAAATTACTAGCAATCAATATCCTCAGAAAAACTTAAAAGAAATAGATTTACTAGGAAGGAATAAAGATGTGCACCCAATTTTAACTGGGAGCTTTATTTTACCTAGCACTAAAGAAGTTGAAACAGCTGCATAGATTGAAGCTGAAACAGGAGAAAAAATCCTAAACTTCTGACTTCACAGGGGACTTTGGCTGGGAACAAAAGGATGCAGATTTTAGGGATTAAAATTCTCACACACAGTACCCAGAGAAACAGAAAGCAAGGGAGAAGTTTATGTGGGCCAAGTAAGAGCATGTCTTGAGGCTGCAGAAGACCAACCCTTTGCTATTCCTCTGTCATGCATTTTAAAATTAAATGACTGCCTGTTGTTCCTCACTAGGTGCTTGGTAGCCTTGGCATCTTACAAATGGATCCTCTGCAACCCAGGCTGATTTCCTGAGCTGACAAGTCACGGGCCCTGTGGTGACACATGGGTTTTCTGCTGTGTGACTCGTGTGCCCAGTGGTTCCTAACAGTCCTTGTTTTCCGAGTCAGGCTGGAGTCGCGCAGCACTCACAGTCAAAGAGAGCTAATACAGTAAATGGAAACTGCTGTCAGTATGAACCAGATTAGTCAATCCCTATAGCACAAGTGAATTTCAGATAGCAGCTCAAGCATGACCATTATGATCACAGCCTAGTGTTTATGTATACACAGAAACAATGAAGTGGCCTGGCAATTACTGGAAATACATTCCTCAAGCTTTCAGGCTATGCCAAGCTTAAAATTGTGGTCAGCTCATGTGGGAGAAACTAGATCAACTTGGATTGCATTGCAGCAGTTGTAATTGAATTGTGTATTTTGCCTTTCTATAAAACTTCCAGTGCTAAGTGCAGAGCAGCCTAAACAACCATGACACGCAGCACTTTCCATGCCTCCAAATCTCACAGGTACAGAGCCATGCCACCTCTTCTATTCTCTTCTCTGCACATCCAGACACCACGCACCACTCTGCCTCTCCAAGGCCAGGAGGGAGCCAGATCCAAGCCCAAAGCTGTTGGAGCCCCTGGGATTTGCTGTGACTAACGACGGGAAAAACACATCTTTGGAGCAGAGTCTGGTCCTGCCCCAGTCAACAGGAGCTCTGCTTTTCCCTTCAGCTGGGCTGGGGTCACAGCCTGCAAGTTTGCACAAGCAGCTGACAGTTTGGTGATTAGAACATCTACCTACCACAGTGAAGTTTGCAAAATAAGACAAGAAATGCCAGCTTTTTTCCTTTTACTTTTCTCCTCCCCTAGCTACTCTTTCACCAACTTTTTCTATTGCAAGTTCTTGGTCTTTTCCAACCTTAATGATTCTATGATTCTGGCCTTTACAGCCCCTCTTCTCTTTATCTTCATGTTTCAAGTAATTCAACTACATTTTATGTATACATATATGAATGTATTTTAGATATGACATGTGCATATATTAAATCATTTCCTTGTCTCATGTACAACATTGACTCATGGTCACCCTGGCTGCTGACAAAGCTTGGCCACCCTCATCCTGTCCTCAGCACCTGGTTGGGGCCCCAAAACACTGCACTCTGTTCCCTCAGTCACTCACCCACCCCAGTCTTCCTCAATATGCTCCACTACAGTCTGTCAGGTAATAAACTCATGTTCACCTTCATAATATTTTAAAATTTTTGACTTCTGTTGAAAATACTGCACTTTAAAAAAATTTTCCCCCTTATTTGACGTGTTAAAAGATTTCTGCAGAAAGTAATTTGTCTGAGGTACAGTTTCAAAAGAAAGTTTTCTACATAAAGCAGTTTTCAAGAGAATTTCTAGCTCAACACAAGTTTAGTTGGTTAAAACTCTTCTCTACCTGCTTTACCAAGGAAACAAAAAAACAGAAACAAACACTTCCTCACCTCTCCCTGACAGACCAAAGGTAAAATACATGCACCTATGTACAGAATGAGCATATTATATGATTTTTTAAAGTAGAATTGCATAACTCCAGACTTATGAAGGAGCTCCTACCCCTTCCATTCCTGTTTTCCAAAATTTCTAACCCTATGGTTATTTATTATGTCTAGCAGTTTACCCTGTTTCACCTATCAAAGCAGTCTGCCTCGTTTTTCTCACTAAAAATTCAATTCTGCTTCCCAGTATTTAGGCAGCACCACCAGAAAGCAACAACTGGGCTGAAAAAACCAAAGAAAAGCTATAATTTCAATCTTCTAGTGCATAATACTAGTATTACACTTAATACTTGGCTAGGCTTCTTAAAGGCTGAAATTAATGTTGGAGGGAACAGGAGAGACGATGTACAAATTTTACTTGATCAAAAGAAAAGGGCAACATTTACCCAGACATTTTTGGACATTCCATAATGCCTCAACTGGAGTAAGACTTTCAGTTAAGCAGTTCTCTTCTCTGAAAATACATCAATATTTCTAATTACAAAGCTGTGCAGGGAAGAATGCTTATGCTGTGTACCAAAGTTGAGGAAACTTCTACTGGGGGAGGAGAAATGATATTTCAGAAGCTGATTTTTGTTGTACTCTGTCATTTGGCCCACAGATCAGAACAAATAAACCATTTTCACTGAAGCTGCTTCCTCCAGCCACTTTTTCTTGCAGAAATTTGTTCTAAGGCGTTTCCTGTCAGTGCTTCCCATCGTTCTCCAAAGTTTGCATTTTTTTAATATATATAAATTTTACTGTCCATGGCAATAAATATAATTTCTGTCATCTGCAGTTATCAATATGTCTCAGAGACTGCTTTTCCATCTCATGTGGTTGTGATGAGCTTTCAGATTTGGCTCCCAGCACTGATCCCTTCTTGGCTCAAGAGCAAAGTAAATCTGCAATAGCCATTAACTATTACTTTAACTAGATCTGAGGCTTCAAGAACCCTCCTGCAGTCTCTTAACTCACCGTTGCATGAGGAGCTGCAAATGCCGAAACAATGATAACATCAAATAAAGGTGATATTTCCTGAAAGGTCCAGGTGTAATTGTTGAAATCCTTCCTTCATTGCACTGAGCATGAATTTCACAGGTGTAAGAATGATGCTAAAGCTATTGAAACAAACCCAGGGATGGAGCTATATATAAAATTATGGTGCATTTCTGACAGGATCGAGACACATTTCCCAGACCCCTGTTGTACGGAGATGACCAGCTGCAGCCAGGACACACAGCAGGTTGGGACTCCAGGCAGCCAGGACAGGCACACACCCAAGGCAGAAACCCACATGGACAGAACAGAAACACTGGCAGAGCAGATCACATATCTTTGAGATGAGCATCCAAGTGCAGAGGTATGTGACTTCTGTGAAAAACCTCTATACAATAACCAAAACACTACTATACAGACATTATTATAGTTACTCATTTAAGAGAAATCTGGGACTTATATGATTAAGCAAGTGAAAGCCAGAGGAAAAACACCACACAGTTTAAACTCTCTCCTCTCACATGTACCAATAAGACTTTATGTATCTATATAATACAGACTTCTTACATTATTCAGCCAATGGTCTGTAAAGATCAAAAAGCATTCCCACAGCTCAAGATACATGCACACAGTATTTTGTGTGTTGCTATGCCCAAAAAGATCATTTCCTCTATCATATTACAGCAAAAAACTACTGTACAATTGCTAGAAATATAAAATATTTCTAGCTCAAACACTAGATCTTCACCCTGTCTAAAGTAAAATTAGCTTTTATACCTGGGCCTTCTTAACTTCAGTTTCACTGTGAGTTTTGGTAGAGAAGCCAGATAGTCAATATATGTGCCCCTCTGGTGATAAGCTATAGCTTAAGATAGACTATTTTAAACAGAATCAGAAATCTCCTTTCTTCTTCCTGAAAAATTTTTTAACTTCTCCCACATTTTCCTGCTGGCTTCACTTTGAAAAATTACACAACAGTGTTATTTTTATCACGGGACACAGTTTTCTCATTCCCAGAATAGGATTTGTAGGAGAACACCCAGGCAGAGTAGAACCTGCTCACCTGCATTGCTCAGCCTGCTGCAGCAGCTGCTCTGTTTGACAGCTGAAAACTGCATTTTCAGTCACCAGTCCTTGCAACTTTTTGGAGCTCTTGCGTCAGCTACTGCAGGCTCTGGAAACTGGTACTGAGGAAGTCTGTGCAACGGCTGAGAAATGGAGAGGAAACCCTAAGCAACCCTGTAAAACACACATGTGGGGCCACAGCTTGTCATTGTGCCCACTGATGTGTCTCAGCCTCTGTCTCCACCAGCTTGAGGGCCATAGGTAGCCTCTCTCCCACAGAGCTTCTTCCAGCCAGATGTTTGTATAGAAAGTAGGTACAGAAAAATGTCAGCATCATTTAAACAATGCCTAAACACGTGTTTATTCACACTGCAGACGTCTCACCACTGTAATGCTATGCTTGTCCCCAACACTTCAAAGAGGCCCTCAGAAGCCAGCTCTTTGTGTGGTGTGGCAGAGGCTGCATTGTTCTCATTACCACTCACAGAACTCGCATCCAACCATTAAATTATATAGCTTTCATCTCTTTCTTAAGAAGACAAGGCTAATGCAATCATGCTGAGTACGTGCATGTGTGTGTCCATCCATGTATCTTCCCAGCAATTTTTGAGCATCTGCCTGACTTTGATCACTGCTGGCAGAAGGTCAGAGACCTTGACAACACCAAGCTCATGAAAGTTGTGAGGAAAATGAGCACCTAGTCTGAAGCAAGGAAAACATACCTACAGTCCCAAAGCAGAAAAAGCTTCCCAGCTCAGCCTTGGACTTAAAAGGATCTGACATGATTTGCAAGATGAAGAGAAACAAGGTTCTGCCAGTGCTGTGGTTTGTTGAAGCATCATGTCACAGCAGCAAAAGACACCAAGAGCTGTGGCCTTCCACAAGGTACCCTGGCCCCCAGAACCCCACTCTGCCTTGAACCAAGGGCTTAAATAGCCTTTGGTCAATGCAGTTGCCTCACAGCTCTTACTATTCCAAAGAAAGAGAGAAACACCACATTTCCCATCCATATCACCTCTGGTGCCCTCAACATGCCAGCCAAACCATTGAGGATTCATGACGTGTAACTCGCATGAACCACAAGGAAGCCCTAATCTTGCAGGAGTCAACAGGGGCTTCAGTTTCAGAAGAAAACAGAGATGGAAGAGGCATATGTGCCAGGTAGAGAAAATGACCAAAAAACCTTAGTGGTGAAGAAAGTGTAACAGGATACTTTCTTGCAGATATTTCTTGAGGAAAGGAAAAGGAATACCTTCCCTTGAAATCAGCTACAAAGATAGTTAAAAAAAAATAACACTGCAATTCTTTAGGATTCAAACTTCTACGTTTATACTGTAAATAGATTTAGATTTTATCCTCTTCCCCTGACTTGATACACAGTGAGGTGGGAAGTCAACCCGCACACACAGCATGATCCCACAAACACTGCAGAGTCTGTTCAAGCCCTCCTCCTGGTCTAAGGGTTGCCAGCTCATTCTAAATGAATCAAGACAGTTACAATCAGCAGAAGACCAACAGGTGTGGAAGTTGTCTTCCTTCAAATAGATTCCTGTTATATTCCTTCAGAGGACCTATGCACAAGAATTAACCTCACTAGAAGATCACTCTGAAAATGCTACATTTATAAACAGAAATGCACGTACATGTATGCACATGTGCCTGTGTACAGACACCTAGCACAGTAAATATGGCCAGTTTCTACACCTCTGCATACCATGCACAGTGACATTCTCACAGCTGCCAGAAGAGCACCCTTTTGATATACAAACCACAGAGGTGAACTTCAGCTATTTTTAATGAAATACAGTGTACGCTGCTTCTGGCAAGTGAACTACAAAAGCTAATATTTAAACAGCAGTAGCAATAAAAGGTATTAGTTCCAAGCAGCAGAAAAGATTTACATTAAGAAAAAGAAACCTCTTTTCTCCTCTTTTTTTTTCCTTTTCAGAAAAAATTGTGGTTTCAGGAAATCACTCGCATCAGGAGGAGCTATGTTCTCTTTGGTGGGTGCTGCTTGGGCATGTGGGTCTAAGTCCTAGCACTAATCAGATTTTTAGCTCCCCGGGCTGCCCTAGCTCTTGCCCATTTTTTTTAATCATCTTATTAATGCTCCCATAAAAACAAGTGAAACATCCCCACATCCCATCCTTCCCTCCCTTCAGCTGTGAACTTGTTCTATCCAGACAGCAAACTGAAAACTTCTAGTGGTTTAAAAGTCAATTTAAAAAGCATTTTGCCTACACATCATTTTTTTCCTTCATTTCTGAAGTATTTTATATTGTTTTATTTTTTTCAACAAAACACTGAAAGGCAAAAAATAACCCCTTTTGCTTGCTGTGTGTCATCACAAAACTCTTTCAAAGAAAATTTCACTGAAGATCGCTTAATTTTTTAGCAAAATCCATTCATACACCTTCATTTCTTGATAAGCCAAGACATCTTAGTGCATAGCTAGCTCCCAGCTGGTCTTCAAATCCCATTGTCACAGTACCTGCGAGTGTACTGTTGGGGTGCTGGTATTTCCATGTGCTACTGATGCACTTTGCCATGTAATTTTAGCATTTCAAAGCCTAAAATGAGGTTTTTCAAGACAAAGATGGCCGTTCCATCAGTTGTAAAATAAGCCATTCACATTTTCAGTGCAAGTTAAGGCATCTCTCATATATCACACATACACCAAAGAACAGGGCTTTTGGAACTACATCCATAGTATATCCCAGATACATCAGCAAGGTTAAATTCTTTAGTGTAAACTTATTCCTGAAAAACGTTTTGAAATTATTTGCAAAGGGGCACACATAAATTTCAATTTAAACTATTCAATATTATTGAAAAATTTTAAAGATTCATTCCTTGTGTGATACTCAGCAACCACAAATGTAGGACACATGTAGTTCACGTGGTGCAACACTTCTTTCAACAGGCATCACGTGAAGAAGCTGAGGGGCAGACACTGATCTCTTCACTCTTGTGTCAAGTGACAGGACTCAAGGACATGGCATGAAGGTGAGTCAGGGGAGGTTTAGGTTGGATATCAGGAAAATATGGCTTTTCCACCCATAGGGTGGTTGGGCACTGGAACAGGCTCCCCAGGAAGTGGTCACAGCACCAAGCCTGACAGAGTACAGGAAGCATTTGGACAGTGCTCTCAGGCACTTCGTGTGATTCTTGGGGCGTCCTGTGCAGGGCCAGGAGTTGGACTGATTGATCCTGATGGGTCCCCTCCACCTCAATATATTCTATGTAACAACTGGAAAGAGAAGCCTGGAAAAGGGAATGCTCCAGGGAGACCTTAGAGTAGCCTTCCAGTTTCTAAAGGGGGTCTACGAGAAAGGTGGGGAGAGACTTTTAACAAAGACATGTAGAGCTAGAACAAGGGGGAATGGCTTCAAACTGACAGAAAGCAGATTTGGATTAGATATTAGGAAGAAATTTTTTACTGTGAGGGTGGTGAGGCACTGGAACAGGTTGCCCAGAGAAGCTCTGGATGCCCCATCCTGGCAGTGTTTAAAGCCAGGTTGGATAAGGCCTTGAGCAATCTGGTCCAGTGGAAGGTATTCCTGCCCATGGCAGGGATGCTGGAACTAGATGATATTCAAAGACCCAAACCATTCTGTGATCATTTTCTTGTTCAGATTAACTGCTATGCTATCATTAAAATCCAGAGAATAGTAATAAAAATAGTTCACTTCTTTGGAGCTGCTCACGTCAGAGCATAGGTGGAGGGAAATGATCCATCTGGCTTAAAATAGAGCAAAACAAAAGCATGGTGCATCAGATAGATTTCAATGGGCATTTTAAGTCAGAATTCTAGCCAATATTATGCAAGTTAAAGTAGCACATTTTAAAAATCTTTTCTCTGCTTTTATTTATGAGTTGTTAAATAAGTAGGAAAAAAACACCTATATGTCTGGATGTTTCATTAATCAGTGTGATGCACCACAAACTGAGAAAACAAAATTTTCACTTCCCTTCTACTCTAGTAAAAGTGCAGTGTACAAGTCATAGGCAATGTTCCCGACCTCCCAGGTAAAAACTACATTGACTGAAGGCAGCCTGAAATTCCCTTCTCACATTATTATCTCTAAGTTCATATGAAGCCCTGTAATTAAAAACAGCTTTTAAATTCCAGTGAAAAATGAAAGGTTTCATATAGTCTGGTAGAAGTGAAACAACAAACAAGCCAGAAAAACCCCAAAATTTTAAGTTCCTGTCCCTTAACTTAACTGAGTTTTCTGGGGAAGCATACAGGGAAGGCTGTATGGCCTCTGTATTCAGAGGAGTGGTGGACATGCCCACTCTACCCACACCAGAATTGGGCCCACATAAATCAGGAAACCACAGTGCACTCAGTTCTCCCATGGCTGTGAGCACAAGCCCCTCACATCACACACAGTCACATCTAAAGCCTGATTCACACCCAGCACAGGTGAACAGCAAAAGAGTGAATTTGTCTTCTGGATCCTATTTGCTTGTCCTGTTCCTGTGTCCAAGTAGAGCCTAAGCAGCTATGCCAACACATGACTTCTACTACATTCAAGGGGGTTGCTGCCACAGCTATGTAAGCCCTGGAGCAAGATAAAACAGCACATCCCCCTTCTGGGGAGTATTTCCAGCTTAGCATTAATGGAAGCTCGGGACAAAAACAAGAGATGCATCTATTGCAGCTACTGGGACTACTGGATTTTCTCCTCCATGTTCGCTTGGTGGTTTTGAATTAAATCAAATCGGAGGGCTGGGAGCGAGCGCTCTCCCAAAATAGCGCAGTTCAGCCTCGTTGCAGGGAAATCGTGGGTTTCCAATTTCTGCTGTGGACACGGCCTCTGACTCGGGGGTGCCGGGCTGAAGTCTCCCGGCACAATTTCGTCAAAACCTCTTCAAGTCAAGACAAAAGTAAAGCCATGAATGCTCCTTATTGCAAGCGTCTCTGCTGAATAGCTTGGTATTGTCCTATTCCCTATGACAATGGAGTTAAGGGAATGAAACATGTTGTTTGGAAACAGTAAAAAGCTGTCAGCAGTAACCACTGTCAATACTCATGCTGGGCTAAGCTTGGTACTCCCGCTTGTCATTTATTTATTTACTTATTAAAAAACATGTTTGATATAAAGCAGTTCTGTATGCAAGCAACAATGCCAAACTAATAAACCAGTGATTAATTTTGTTCTTGTCCTAGGTTTGTTTTCTTCTTAATAGTCTACATAAATACATTAGAGAAAACATTCATTTGCCTAGACTTTATGTGGTATGCAGCAAACCCAGAAGCATTTTGCAAAGGCAGCTAGTTGTCACAGAAGAACTGGGCGGGCAAACAGAAAAGAAAGACATGAAAACATATGTAGAGAGCTGCATGTAAGCTGTAGAAATGAACAAGAGACATTACAATTAAAAAAAAAAATTGCTCAGCATTTTCTAAAACCCTGCCAAGCTAAGAAATGGTGTTACAGTCTTCAGATGGCAAGAAATAGCCAGATGAGGAAAAGCAAAAAAATAAGTTATTAAAAATTTTAGAGAGAAGAATAAAAAAGGAGTGTTTTGATGGAGAGTTCCACTGGTCATTTTGTATAGATAGAGGTACTTAAGATTTTAGATACATTCACTGGATGTTTTCCCTTTAACAGCTAGCAAAAAATCCTAACTCATACATTGAAATCTGATACTTGTCATGGAGACTTTGCTCTTATTTCTGTTCCTGGGCTGTAGCAGAATAATGCTTGTAACAAGTTTTCTTATATTGTTTTTGGTGCCACCAGCTTCCTTGTTCCAAAACAGTAAAGGGTATGCTCCTTCCCAGGAGTCAGGAGGAAAGCAATTCATGAAGTGCAAGAGGGCTGTTAATGCTGTTCGACCGGTCAGAACACTCCAGGTCTCAGAATGTTCCGCATATTTCTCATGCTAACAAGTCCTACAGACAAAGAAGAAAACCCACTTTGCCAAATTGAATCCCCCCTCATAAAAATTCTTCAAAGTGCAGCAAAGCTTGAGAAACAGAGAACATCACGTTCCACCTCCCTTTGGGGCAGAAGCAGCAGAGGACCCACTCCTACTGGTTTTTTGCATGCCCTCGGTTATTGCCAACTCCAGTGGCAGCTTGGGTCAAACAAAAAAATACAGAAATAGATAAAACAGTCATGTTCCCCACACTAGATGGTGGGAGAAACAGTCCCCAAGGAAAAGTTGAGAGCAGTGACATCACTTCCAAGAGGTGCAACCTCAATGCACTAGGAGGTCATTTTAAAAAAATGCCTAGAAAACATTTATATTCTATTATACTTGTGTGTATTCTATTGCACAATAGAAAAAATATTATGCACTTAATTTTTTTGCCACACTGTATTGGAAAGCTATTTTAAAAATGCTTTGAAGAAAACTCCAGAATGTTGCTGGTATTGTTTTCATAATTCCAACTTAGCAGGCAACAGAGAAGAAAATGTTAATGAATAAATTAAAGAAACTTCTACTAAAAATGCCATAAAATTACTTGTCCTAGCAAGTAATTTTTCTGAAAATTATATAAACACTGTCATCCAGGCAACCAAGATATTTGCATGGCCACCTAGGTCACATTGTGTAAAAGACTTCCCATTTAAGAAAATAGGTCCATTAAATTAAGGTGTATTAAAACTTTCAAGATTACAAGAAAAATACAGTGGTTAATGGCAAGCAAACTTACTCTATTTTACAGCATGAATGTGAAGTAGCGTGCAAGATGCTGGCAAGGAAGAGAGACAGATTCAAAGCCAAGACCTTTGCATTTGGTTGTGGATAAGGCATGGGGCTATCTTATCCTTGAAAAGGGATTATTTAGTAGCCCAGCACCAGCTCCCACCCCAGGAGTCTCCCTGTACTGCTTTCACAGCTTTTGGTTTCAGTGAAGCATAACCAGTGTTGGTAGGAAGTTGTTGCCAAGGTTATCTCTAGTAACTAAACTCAGCCTTTATGTGGTTTTAACAGACAATTTGAGATGGAGACAGACAATTTCTTCAGGGAGAGCCAAATAGCTGACTTCCAGGGTGATGTAATCCTGGAAGGTCATTGCAAAGCAAACACATAAGCACCACTCTCTGCTGTTAGGGTTTCCCTCTGCTCCCCCAGAACATGGGGTGTAAGAATGAAAGTCTTCAAGCACACAGAGAACCAAAGTGCAGCCTGATACCTCCAGGCTGCAGGGGAGAGCTAAGAATCTTCCCCTCCAAATACTCAGTATTTCCAGCTCCTGCTCACGCTGACACAGGGATGACTCTCACGATCACAGTCCTGATTCATCACCCTAAAGACCACGTGGCCTGTGCGAGGGAATTCCAGATACAGAAGAAATGGCTCCCAGAGCAAACACAACCAGAGGCATCCCTTGGGGTTGGGCTGCACAGGGACCACCAGCAGCCACATTTGTCTTTGCCTCGTTTCCCAGCATGGGGCAGCAGTCAGAAGGAGGGTGATGGGAAGTCACCCTGCAAGGACACTTGTCCAAGTGCTCTGAGACGCCCTAACTCATCCACAGGTGAGCAGGAAGAGGAATGCACTGTTGGAATACAAATAGAGTTTGATTTTCAAGTCATGATGACAAACCAGGTATCAATACCCACCCTTTCCACAAGTTTGTATTGAGAACATTCCTGCCATAACTTTGATAAACAAACAAATCCAGTATATACCTTAGCAATTTTAAAAGTCCTGTGAATTTGTTATTTGGATTTTCACCAGTTCCCCTGAAACCTTTAAGAAGCTATAAAAAACTTCTAACTCTTACCTTGGCTTGCTTCCCCCACCCCCATTTTAACTTATGATTTTTACAGTCCACACTAAATAATCAATATTAGTTAAAATCTTCAGTTCTCTCTAGAGGACAATACCCTCCAGGTTTTATAATAAAATACCACAATGTTCAATCAGACTTGTATATCATAGATATATATTGTAAAATAAACATCTGAGGGCAGCCATGATTGAATCTCAACTCTGTAGAGTCAAAAATTATTCACTGCCTTTTAGAAAGGAGATGATATTTATTCTTCCCTAAAGTTTGTGCCTTGTGAACAACATTTCTTTCACACATCCTTCCCAGGATTACAATTCATTCTTTGATAGCCCTCCATGATCCTTTATCTCAGTTTGCATGATATGCAATCATTCAAAATTGCAAACTGAATTTAATTGCCATAGACAAGTGTTAATAGATTTTAATAATGCTTTATTAGACTTTATGCAAATTGGACTGCTCTGAAAAATCTGAATAAAATCACAGCTTTAGCAGCAATTTCTTCCCCTATGTTGTCTTGAAATACAGAGCTGGAAGAGGAAGCTTCAATTAGTAGTTTCTGATGGAATCTGATGATGAAAATGTTCTTCTTATGAATAGATATAGGTGACAAATATTATCTTTAAACCTGTAAGTTTCATGATTCATTAATTAACACTGAGGGCTTTTCCCAGGGGATAATTTAATATTAATACCAGCCAACAGATTTTTTACATTAGGATTTTTATCTCGATAGAAATGTGAATGATGTCTCAGAGCAGTATTATGCTGACTACACTTTGGAGTATTCAGTTGACACACCTTTTTTGTATGTAAAAAAACCAAATAAGCAGAGAGGAGAAAAGTAACATATGAGTGGAGATTTCTGAAAAATTAATACAGAAATAATTCAAAATAATCCATTCTAGTAAGCAAATCTAAGTTAAAACTACAATATAAAAGCTATTCAAGACTAATAACCATTTCTTTATTCTTCAATTCCTTTTGTGCTGCCTTTCCTCCAGGACAAAATCTTACGATGTATGGAAGATTTCCATCTGCAGGAAAGCTTCTTGGTGTCAGTAAGAGAGGCACACAAATCAAAACCCACAAATAGCCTACATGTATTTTTTTCTTTTTTAATTCATGAAAGAACATTTACTTTAACTATAGGATACGAAGGAGCACACTCATGGGACTATTTTTAGTTCTGCCATTATTAATTAATACTGGAGAGAAAATATCTGAAAATAGTTCAGTTTTTCCTGCCTACCCATATTCATAGACACTGTAATTTGCACACCATATACACCACAGTTAGGGAATCCTCCCAGGGTAGAGTTCCTTTGGAAGCGTTGCTATTTCATGTTACTGACAAAGCTATCATATTTCTTCCTGATTCTATAAAGAAACAAAAGAAAATCCTAATGTCATAACTGGCCAAGGTGATATAATATTACTTCAGGTCTTAGAAACAAGCCAACCCAAATATTTTCTGTTGACAAGCTCCACTGAACAGCACAGGAGCCAGGCATTACATCACATATGCCAGATAACACTTCCTATCTTGGATTAAGAAAATCTGCCAGAAGAGTATTAATAGTTGCTCCATTTAGAGATAAGGAGATCAAATTACCAAAATCTTACAGTGGTTTACTCAGAAGCAGTAAGAGCCTGGCTACGTTTAAGTTGGTGGCAAAACTTCAACAGAAGTAGGATTCCACTCACATATTTACTAAGCCAGCTCAAATCCTTCCTCTTCCAGTCCTTATTGCCCACCATAAAGCCATCAGTAGGCACAAAACCAGCCATTCCCTACAAACACAGTGCAAACCAATAGAACTTAAAAATTCACACACAAGATAAACAAAGATCACTTGTAACAGATATACAGCACTGCGACACGCGGCAGCATTACATTCTGTAATTCAGAATGTAAGACAGCATTTAAAATAAAAACAAACACAAACCAATCCTACCACAAAGCAAAGCAGAAAATCAAACCTGGAGTTTGGGTTTTTTAAATTAAAACAGATTGAGGCCGTTTTTGGTAGAACACTAATTTCAATCATTTTAAAGGAGATATGACAGAGCACAAAGGAGCATGAGTCTTACCACTGAAACTATGCAGATACCTAGCATTTCTCTCTACTTTGGAAAGCCTCCACCCACATGCCTCACCTGAGATTTACAGGCTCTTTCTCAGTCACCTGAGGTAGTCCTGCCACTGCAGCCAGGCCAGCTACAGAGTGTGAGCGAGATCCTCACCCTGCTCATCACTTCCATTATTAGTGCAAACCAGCAGCCTGTCACTGCAGTGCCACAGAGCCAGGGACATTGTGGGTCTGGGACAGGGACAGGCTGGTAAAGTTGTACCAATGGTAACTGAACTGTGGTTCAGTTGCTTTGAGAGTCCTTTAATTGCATGTAAGCCGACAACACGTAAAGTTAAAAATAAAAAATATAGGTTTCTCAAATGGAAATGATGACTAACCCTTAATGATAATTAATACCAGACATTCTCAAAGACCTTTTTTCACCTACAAATGAAACTAATTACTAGGACTTCTAGCTTATAGTTTGCTGTGTTGCAGAACAGCAGCAGCTGGGCTGTCTTTTTTATTTACTCTTGAAGAGATTTCAGTAAATCTGTTTCAAATTTTGTTAACCCTACTCAACCTCCACACCCTCCCCTTTCTACTCCCCTCCACCCCCAATACTCATTCATGAGTTACAGCTGAGTAAAGTGATTTATAATAGTGCAATGAACTGCAAAACATGCTCTGGCAAAGGAGTAAATTCCTCTGCCTTGCCTCAGATACCATCAGGTGTAACTGCAAATTCTGCCATACCCTTAGTACTGAGAGAGGAGATAAGCAAGACAGTGACTTTTGCTCCACAAGCTTGCTTGCTGGAGTGGGATGCAATGGAATTACACCCTCCTCCCCCAGCACTAGCCCCATCACGCCCAGGCATAGTGCAGGAAAGGAGGAGGGTCAGCTAATCCCTCTTTTAAAGCCTCTTGGATACAGAGAAAGGAAGAGGGAGAAAGCCTGTTATCCTAACTTCAGGTTGTATTTTGCAACCAAGAAAAACTTGCTGATTAGTAAGTGGTCCACAGGAGTCTTCAAATATGAGTCTGCTTACAAATAGGAGCAGTGAGCTATGGTTTCCTCAAACTACCCAACATAAATGCATCTGGTTTATTGTCTAGAGCTTATTTTTTTTGTCTTTCCCCTCTCTGCAACATTATCATGCAGTAACTATCTGGACTGAAATAAAGCCATCCCACATGAGTACAAAAACAGCTCTGCAGTGTGTATGATTCTATTGGATACCTGATACTTCATTTTGTTTTATGTCTTGACTCCCAAAGCCAGGTCAAATTCTCAGTTTTCCTCAAATGGAAATAAGCCTTGAATTGAGCTAATTTTGAGGAACATTTTGTAAATGGGAACTATGAATACAAAAAGAAAAAAACAACTAATTGCTGTTAAACTCTGTCCCAGCAGTACTGAAATATACAGCTGTTCCCACAGTGGACAGCACAGTTTGACTATTTCAGCCACACAAAGTCTGAAAGAAATTATTGGATGGCACAGGAAATTGAGCAGCTTTTCTAACTGGGAATAAATAAGTCAGAGATGATGTTGGCATAATCAGTGTTACATTACACAGGAGTGGGCTGTGTTAAGATATATGGGTTTACTGCTGGGAATAGGTTTTATTTCTGTTTGCTTTTTCATACAGGACCACAAGTCTCCTTTTCTGTTAGACCTCGGTGCATGATGAAAAGCAGTTTTGAAGGTAAGCTTTGAAAAGCAATCTGAAGGCAAGCATCAGCAGCAATTTGGAAATTCTCCTGAAGAAAGACCCAGAATGTAGACAACTTGCACCACACCTAAAGATGTCAACCCTAGCTTTTATCAACATCTTAAAAAAAAAAATGCAGACTTTGCCTACTATTGGCAATAAGGCAGAAACTGCTTCTATCAGCACATCTAGACACGAATTGTCATGTTCACTTCAAATGAAGCTGAACACATTTAACTGGGTGGTCAATCATTTGTGTATTTTATTTTATTTATCATTAACTTGTTAAACAAAAGGGAATCAAGAAAACCTTGCCTGGGTTCTGAATGAGACATTTCATTAACACATATCTCAACAGAGGAATGTTCTCCAGAAATGTACAGTAAAAACTTAGGATACTCAGGTGACTGGAAAATGGGGAAAACCATCTAAGTGACACACAAAAGAAATAGGACTCTTAATCTTGCAGAATAGGACTCTTAATCTTTTTTTAACTCTTTTGACAATCCCTTCAGGAGGTATTTGCTGATCAAGAAGTCACTTCTCAGGAACTCCCTTATGGTAACTTCAGTCAAAACTAAGAGAACCAATACACCATCAGGACACCACAGCAAGGCTGCCTGAGCTATTATCATGAGTTTTCATTTCTATTTTTGTAGTACCTGCTGTCATGGCATATTTGCAGTAGAGCTCAGCAATAGTCCTCCTGGTACAGCAGAGCCCTTCTGATAACTCCAGCATTACTGCAAGCACCCATTCTTGCCGATAAAGCTTTAGCATTTGTGTATTTAAAGTTGTGTTACAGCTCAGTATAACACACCAAAAGGGGAAGAAAAAAACAAAACAAAAAATTATAAAGCAGATCTTTCAATGTGCTCCTGAAATACCACCCATGTTCTCACTATTAGGACAGTATGTTTACAACATGGTCTTCAGCCAAGCTGGTGTTAATCCCTGCATAAACTCAAGCCCTGACCTAAAAAATGTCACCAAATGATCAGGCTCAGCTTGGAGACAAAGCACTTGAGGCTCCACACATACAGAAGAGCCCATGTCTGCACACAGCATCCTCCAAGTCAGACACCCACATCTACTGAGAGTGGTACAGAGTCCACCTCTGCATCACCCAAACACAGCAACACTGTTCAGCAGTACCTTGGTAAAACCCAGGCAGCCCATTTGTGCCACGATTGAAAGGGTGCATTTCGCTCTGGGAAGTAATTCCATTAAAAACAAGACTACTGCATTGTTTGGTTTTGGGGTTATGGCATCACAGCTTTCCCTCTGCCTCCACAGGACCAGCAAAAATAAGATGGGACAAGGAGTGAGAGCCTGGACTGCCAACACAGCTCTTCCTGACTTGCAGCCCCTTGCCCCCATGCAAGCACACTTAAAGATGGGAGAACAGCAGCACCACCAGGAAAACGGGAGGCCTTAGAAAAAGCAAAGCTAGGAAAAATGGTGTGAAATTTGCCTGTCACTTAAAAGTACTGATGTTTCTTCATAGTAGGAAACAGGAGCTCAGCTTTTCTGCTTGCTCTGAGAGGTGCAAAGCAGTGGTTCTACTAATGCAAGTGATGTACATCCCAATTTTCTGTGGATTCGGTAAGAGGCAGTCAGATCAAAGGTCTCTTCATTAAAAAACTGAGCATAAGCAGCAAATGAGTCACATTTGGAGTAACAAGGAGTATTTATCATTCTTACCTCAAGGCCTAGAAGATATCAGTCACTCATCATGAATGGTCAGTCAGAAAGAAGCTTTTCTAGTTTTTCACATTTGCATCCCAGCAAAACACTGCTGTATTAGCACGTGATGAATATGTACACCCCTTTAAGACAAACTCTAAAATGCTCTGTACAATGTAACAAGTACTGAGGCTCCTGCCCCTTCTCCCCCCATGCAACATACACCCACAGAAACTAAAACAATGGGATCCCTAGAGATAAAGTTCCTTAGATTCGTCAATGGGAAAGAAAAATAAGTTTGCTGCCACATTCAAAGTTGCATCCACCAGCCTGAATTTTTTCCCTACCTGTTTATGGAGCAGTGTTTTACTCAAGATGAGATGCAGAATTCCTATGAAAAATAATCTAAATACCACACCCTGAAATGCAGTTTGAGAGTTTTATCCTGTCTTTATCTGCAAGCAAAGGAGAAACATTTATTTCCCTTCCAACCACCACATCTACCTCGTTGTCAAACAACAGCCCCCAACTGACAACCTCAGGACCAAATATGTTTCCTGTACCAACACTTTGATCTCCAATTGCAACTAACCTAGGAGGGTAATAGTTACATTCGAGGTCACTAGGAGGTCTTGACCTCAGTTATTTCACCCTTCTCCAAAGAAACTTCTACTTTAATCATCAACTTCCGGGTAATCTATTAGTAACTGGCATAAATCATACATCAAAATGGGCTCGGGCGTTGTCACAAGGGTTAGAAAATGATCCATTAAGTTCTTCCTCCTCTCCCCAATGAAACACTGCATTCTGACTTTTCAAAAATAAAAAAAATAATCAAGGATGTGCCTTATATTTTAATTCCTTAACATATTTATTCTTCTTGAAAATAGGCAGGAGAAAGGGAGGTGGGAAAGAGCAACCAAAGACAGCGCTGTCCTGCAATGCTGTTCAGTGTGATAAACCAACACATCAAAAAGCACATTTGCGCCCTCTCTCACCCGTGCCTTCTCCTCACCGCCATCCAAAGATACACAAAACTGAAGACTGAAATAATTCAGGGAAAAAAAAAAAATGGTGAAACTTGGCACATGTAAATTTTGCTGCCTGACTTCACCATCACTGATTACAGCTGACGGAGAGTTAATAAAAGAGCAAAGCTGGCTGTCAGAGCAGATTAGTGTGTGTAAAGGACAAGACAAAAGAATAATGCCGTCATTATTATTTATGGTCATTAACTGGGTTGAGTTCACTTCTACAGTACCCTACCTGAGCAGTAGAAATGATCATCTAAACATGAAATACTACATTTAGAGTTAAAATACTATCATTTTGCCTATGCATTGGCTTGACCTCTTTTATAAGAGGTATTTGATCCTGGAATTAGCCAGAGTGGGTAACACAGATTTAGATAATGTGAGTAAGAAACCCATCAGATTTTTGACCTTACAAAGAACAGCGCTTTTCTAGTGATGGAGCAGATAAAAGCTCACTGCCTCCTTGTTGAAAACAATCGAAAGGCAGGCACTGTGGGAAGGACAAGGAAAGTCATGGTAGAGCAAAACAGACAGCACAATGGAGGCAGAAAAATCTAACAAGGGAGAAAAGAGCATCCAAGAGGCAGTAAAAAATGGGACTGTGTGGGGAGCAGGATTCTGGGTGGAAGACTGCAGTGGAGTCTTTCACAGGGAGCTGAGAAAAAGAGAGATGATAGAGATAAGACACGGTGCTGCTTTGAGCAACAGATGAATTCCAAGACAGATACTGTGAAGATGGTATTCTGGCTGGAAGAGAGAATGAAGATGACTGGGGGACAGGAGGAAAATCAGAGGAGCAGAGGCCTAAAGCCTGAGGCAAAACAGGGTGGGACATCTCACAGAAAGCACCATTGAGAGGCATCATGAATAGAGCATAGCCTTTGGGAGCCTGTGTCCAGAGGAAAGCAAGGCAGTGCCAGATGCTACTGGTGCAGCAGCCATTGTGTATCTTTGGTCAGAGTAGGTTTGGGAAGTCCTAACTGAAGGTCAGAAAGCATAACTTTCCTGATCTGGTACTCCAGGAGCATTCAAAATCCCTGAGATGGTTGAAAACTTCATCAGCTCTTGCTGTCTGCCCTTATCTGCTACCTCATCCTATTTGTTCTCTTTTGTTTCTCTCTAATAAGATCCCGGGGCTTTTCATCTACAAGACCTGAGCTGAAAACACTGACACTTTTTTTGTCCTTGTCTGGCAGGGTGATTAATTCAGCCATGACTTATTGTCAAAAAGAATGTCCATCAGACATATGCAGACTATAGACCATGGGATAGTGACATCCTCTTGTTCACACCTTGAAACCCCTTCTCATCACAGGGCAGGTTCACCATGTGATTGCAGCCACTCTTGCCTGATTTCAGTCATGCACTTCATGGGACAGGGATGGATCAGGGTTCAACTCATCCACTGGTGACCCTTAACCTTTAGTCTACATAGTTATATTTAAAAAGCCTTGACTTCTTTTGAGAAAAGATTTCTTTAACGGATTTTGATGTACAGTCTAATCATATTATTATACATACAATAACACCCTAATTCAGAGGCTGTCTGCTTACTGTTATCCCTGAAAAAAAATGGGAGCTTTCCCTGTTTTTTAAATTAGAGAAAATGTGATTTTTCAACACTTATTGCAATGTTGCAATTTGTGATGCCTGTACTACAGGTCTAAACAGAGAAACTGCAGCTGCTGATAAATGAAGCAGCACCTCAACAGGAGTTCTCAACACCAGACTCCTGCACTGGTCTGTTCATTTATTCATTTCCAAGAGAATAAATTGTTTATTTAGACCTAGAAGGATTATACACTTCTACCTGTATGAAACTGTCTTTACCCTGTGCAGCTACTGTTGGTGCGGGAGAGCAGTCGGATTCACACGACACTCTCCCCAGTGCCAGAGAGGAAGATGCCATCTTGTCTTCATCAACAGGCTCCAGATTTCGAGACTGCATCCTTCTAAGTAGATTCTGAGTAGGAAAACTAAGATATAACTTAATTTTTCATGTAAGCAGAATTAATCACTGTACTTCTCTTATACCTTTCTCCTTTGGGATAAAGAAATCCTGAGCTTTAGCAGATTTAGTTTGGATGATATCTCTGTGCTGATGTGTAACCAGGTTATAATCATACTTTACATTCTTATTTATTTTCTTTACTTATACTTTAAAATGACAGTGATACCACGAATTAACATCCCTCATGCTATAGTCAGAAACATGATGCAGTTACACAAGCTTAGCTGGTGACAGAGAAAGCTCAGTGGTGACATTCACTGCCACACCAGGAGCAGCACAGGGAGACATCAGGACACTGTAAAATACCAGTTTCTGCAGGTACTCTTTCCCAAAAACTACCTCCTTCCTGAATAGAGAAGAGGACAAGACATGTCTGGAACATCATATACTCTTAACAAAGGATGAAGTAATTTCATTCTTTGTGATAAAGAAGAATAGAATAGATGGCTTTCAGCAGCGCAGAGATATTATTACAAAAGATTCTCAAAGAGAAACTTGGATTCTTGTTACTTCCCTAACTATTTTCATCATCACTTACTTGGACATTTTAATTCTGAATATAGACATTTTAATTCTGAATATAATCCAAAGCTTGAAGAGCAATGCATTGTATTTAAAATTCAGTTTTTCAGATCCAAAAGTGCTACAGGAGAAAACCTTAGTATACTGCTGATATCAAGTACCAAACCTAACTTCAGTCCAGTTCTATCTTCCAATACAGCATTGGCTATACTCCCTATACTCTTCTGCTGAGCCCCAGAGGAAACCACAAGGTTTCCTTAGGTCACCTAAGGATGAAGCAAGTAAAAGAAATACTCTGTTATGTCTTCAGATATTTTGAACAATCTGCCTAAACAACTTGCTTCTGTCAGTGGAAACTGAGGAAAGATGTTTTGCTGTTTAATCTATCAAAGAGCTTTGTAAATCTGACAACTGACAAGATGATGATGGCACCCTTGAGGGTGTAGTTTCATACTTTCTTTTCTTGATCTGCAATTTAGCAAGCCAAATGAATGAATGTATTAAAAATTAGTTTTTCACATTCTTACTGCAACATTTACTAAGTTTTTTAGTGAAATCTGCCAATTTTTAATGTGTATTGACTGCACAGAAACAAACTGGAAACACCAAGAGACGGTCCTTTTATTGATAAAATATGTCTTTATAAAGTGTGACCACCTTTTAAAAGAATGCCTCAACAAGGCATTACTTAAAAGCAGTTAAAGGCCATTGAACATAACTTTGGCAGGCCAGTGATGGCATTCTGAAATCTTTCTCAAAGAAATTACAAGCCTAAGGTATTAAATACACATATGGCTAAGCACATATTATAAGACACCTTTGCAGAAACAGTATGCTCCAAAGTGTGAATTCAGTGCTAGCATTATGCAGGCACAGTTCAATACACAGAGACTAAACCTTCATAGATCCTACCAGCAAAAGCAAATCCAGCAGTTTTTCATCCTATGGCAATAACACATTGCTCCCTTTTCTAGGGAAAACTTTCATAACCCACCAACTACCAGACTGAATGGACATCAGCTGAGTCACCATGGCATTCATCCCTTGGTCACTTTCATTCTTCAGCCATATTTTACAAAGCAGTTTGAACTTTTTTTTTTTTTTTTAAACACCTATGACAGAGGGAAATGTAATCAACTTATAGCTTTTCAAACAGATCTCAAGGCTTTTCAGTAAAATTTGGCTTCTGTGCAAGCTCGCAGTACAATGACTAGATGGAGTTCTTCTTTTGAAGTTTTGTTTAAGAAAATTCTCCCAGGCTAAGACCCAGTGAGTTACAGTTTAGCCTGGAGCAAATTTTTACAACCAAGTTATAAACCCCTGGAATAGGAGTTCATAATGGAAACAGCTGCTCAACCCTCACTATAGCGGGTGCAAGTATAATAAAAACTGCAGGAGTTCACATTAACAATGGCGTCCCCTTACACTCTTTCCTGTTACCCATCCATTAAACAAGCAACACTACTTAATAGAAGGAAAGGCAACAGGCTTGCCTCTTTTCCCTACAACCCTGCTTCTTTCCCTCAATAACTAGCTAAGCAATTTATAGGTGACAAAAAATACACTCCCCAACATCCAGGTCTCTTTCAGCAGGGCACTCTTAGGGCAAGCTCTCCAACACCAACATTACACACCAGTGACACAACACTGTAGTTCATTCCAGGAAAGTACTTCATATTATAGGATGCACAAATATTGCACATGACACATATCTGACAGCCTGGTACTTGTGCTGGGCAGTTCCCACTAAATCTCACCCCCACCATAGCTCTTCATTCCTTTACCCCTCTCTGGGTAAAGGATATTTGTGGCATTTCCATACACAGTTCATAGAATCACAGAATAGTTTGGGTTGGAAGAGACCATAAAAATCACCCGGTTCCAACTTCGCTGCCATGGGCAGGGACACATTCCAACAGACCAGGCTGCTCAAAGCCCCATCCAATCTGGCCTTGAACACTGCCAGGGATGGGGCATCCACAGTTTCTCTGAGCAGTCTGTCCCAGTGTCATACCACCCTCATAGCAGAGAATTTCTTCCTAATATCTCATCTAAACTGACCTGTCAGTTTAAAGTCATTGACCCCTGCCCTCTCTTTCCATTCTGGGTGTTGCTTCAAAGGATTATAAAAGCCAAAGAAATGCATTGCAGACTGTGGGTGTGCAATGCGAGCCCTGCACTATGATCAAGTTGCTTTCTTTCCCTAAGATGGCTCTTAATTTTCCAAGCACTGCTTTCTCTACGTTGTCTCCTATTTTCAGCAGGTTATGAAAAGAATTATTCTTGAGCTCCTGTACTCCTTTGGGACACTGATTACCCAAGCTGCAGGTTCTGGGTATGAAATACAGAACCAGTTGAGAGACAACCCTTGACCTCACCTCCCAAGGTGGGATGACACCAGGCTAAAAAGCTACACAAGCAGGTATCAAAAACCCACCAGGAGTTCACAGAGACAGCAGCGTCCCTTTGGACATGTTTTTTCCTTCCTATTAACTAATGGGATTTTTTTGGCGTAATATTTACCAGCAAGCAGTATATTAAGCATATTGTGGCTCTCAAAAACACAATAGGACTGTCCACCACCTATCCCAAACACTTCACAGCCAAAGCACCTGTGCAGCCAAGTATTGGAATCTGTGCAAAGGGGAAACCCAAAGCTTTCCACAGAAGCTTACTTTTCAATGTTGCTAGGCTCAGGAGAGAGCTATCAGTAATATTGATTTGCAACAGAAATGTTGTTAGAAAGAGGGCAACTTGAAAGAAAGGAAAGGCACTGCCTCCACGAGAAAGGAGAATGGAGAGATCAAAGTTTGGGATGCTAGACAGAACTTGGAAGAAGCACAATGTTTGCTCTTATTTCCTGTATCTCTGTGGGTTTATGTACGGACTGTCACAGAAAAGGATACAAATCTCATCTCCATAGCCACAGTCTATCTGCAAATAGGCACCTCAGACAGCCTAGTTAAAAGCAAGAACTGAGTGGCTACAAGTTTGTTTAAATGATTCTTCCTGTCAGAAAGAAACCTTGTCTTCTGTGACTCACGAGGCAGTAGCCTTCCAGACTCACAGTCACTACCTGAAGGAATTATATGTAGGATCTGCTTAAACAATATTTTTTCTATAAATAAGTATAAATTCTCAATCTTGGTACTGGCAGTAGTGTCTTGTTTGCATATGACTTCAGCACAGCTAAATGATTTTCTCCTCTGCATGTGATCAAGCAAGAAATAAAGTACAGTTCTTAAATGTTGTATACTCAATTAAGAAACGAACCTATCTTTGAAGTCAAGTGAATGTAGAAAAGAAATATTATGGAAAGTGGTTTTGGTATCATGTACTTTCACAACAAGCTTGAAGAAAACATAAACATCATAAGGGCACATGTTAAAGAGGATGGGACCAGACTCTCCAGCAGTGAGCAGTGACAGGACAAAGGGCAGTGTGCACAAAGTAAAACATAAGAAGTTTCATCTCAATATGAGGAAAAATTTCTTTGTGGGGAACAGAGCACTGGAACAGGCTTCCCAGAGAGGTTGTGGAGTCTCTTCCTCTGGAGATACTCAAAACCTACCTGGACATGTTAATGTGCAATCTGCTGTAGCTGACCCTGTTGCAGCAGCAGTGTTGAACTAGATGATCTCCAGAGGTCCCCTCCAACCCCAGCCATTCTCTGATCCTGAAGAGGGATCTGTAACACTTCCTTAAGCACAAGCAGAGGAAAAACACCCAGGAAAAAATTCTGATTTATAAAGCTGAATGATTCATCTTCCTAAATGGTAGCAAGCTGCAGTGTTTATGATTATCTAAATTATGGTGGAGCCATTAGTCTCCGGCAGAGGAGCTCTTGCCCTGAAGAGTTAACAATGCCAGCAAGACTCCTTCCCATTGCATCATGTACCAATTTTGTTTCTCACACCAGACTTTTCCAGTACCATCACCATATCGTACAATCTAATAAGACATGAGATGCCAGCAGATAAAGCCTCTGTTGTAGGCTAAGGACTAACAGTGCTGGGCTTGGTAACTGCAGCTCACTGCAACATACCCACTTGTCTTCTTCTAAAGACCCCAAGCACCCACATCTGGACACCATCTTCAAAATTAATGCTAAACAGAGACCACATTTTCCAAAGGGAAAGAAGGCCTGCCCTCCCCAGCAGACATGTGGAGGCAGAAGCTCCTCTGACTTCTCCCAGGGCAGACAAGGTCAAGTCATGGTTCTGATGCTCTTCCCTGGTCTTGTGGTTCCCTCCTGGCTCAGGGAGGACTTGCCTACATAGCTGATAGCATGGATTTTCCCCTAGCTTTTAATGAACATCAAGGTTATTAATCCTATTTCTTCATTTTGATCAGACTGGCTTTCCCCTCCACAGAAGCAGTAGTGCATACTAGTAGAAAAACACAAGACTTCTCACAGCTCCTGTCAGTTTCAAAAGAACAAAAATGATGCCTCATCCAAGCTAGCATAAAAAATCATGGCTTTTTATAGATGGCTGATGGGTCACTATGTAAATTACACTGAAATCTAACAGAGCAAATTACTGATTGTCATCATTAATGGTAAAGTATTCAACAGCAAAAGACTATCACCTTGAATTAATACCATGAGTTAATATTTTTAAATGCAGTATGTTTCATACATAGATATGATCATTTTCCCTAGACAGATATCTAGGAGGGAGGTGCTTGGATCCTTCTACACCTAAAAAGAGGCCCTATTTTAAAGCTTGATAGAAGTCCTACTTTTGAGCCTGTGTCTATAAAAACCTCTTTTTTGTAGGGAAAAGCCCATGGGACCCAGGAAGAAGAGCTGAAATTCTCTCAAACTGCATTTTTACAGGATGAACAAGCAAGCCAGTCACATCAGGTCCCTGGCAAGTTTACCAATAGCAGTAGATGTTTGTGACTTTAAAAGCGAATTTCCTCAACAGTAAGCTTTTTTCCCTACTAAGTAGCAGTAAACATAAAACACAAGAAGACATGCTCACCCTTCAAACTAGACACACCATGCATATGAAAGAAAGACATTTGTATTTCCAACTGACAAAAGAAACAAAGAGAATAATCTAAGAAAATTGATAAAGTCTGCCAGATAGATGGCAAGTTAGGCCTAAAAATCCTGCAAGACAAGTGAATTCTGCAATTGCACAAAGTGAGCATAAGGCTGTAACTCCATCCCCATCTCCAAGCCCCCTCAAACTCTGATGATCCCATCAGCCATCTCACTGGTTAACTACAGAAATTCTCCCATCAGAAGAAACACTGTGCATTTTGCATGATCAGGCCCCATGCAGCCACACAGCTTAGCTGTCAAAGACTGAGCACTTACAGTAAACCACTGGTAATTAACTTGTGGAGTAAAGGAGCTGCTGTAAAATCCAACACTACTAATGTAGGAGAAAATCATAGTCTCATTGCAGATGCTCTATTAGCCAGCAAGGACCCTGCATTTGCCCAAGTGTGTTATTCAGTCAGGGTACTGCTTTGAATAATAACAAGTTGGTTTGTACTATAATGCACTAAATCTCAAGAGGACCTGATCTGGAGTGATGCTGAGGACTTGGTGCCCAACTAATCTCAATGGAAACTGGGTGAACATTGTACCTCTGGGTTTGGCCAGTGATAGGGACCTGATGAGACATTCAGTACAAGACAAGCAATTGATTTGTTTTCTAAAGCAGAAAAAGGAAAAGAGAAAAAGGAGGGGATTATTTTTTTTTTGGCTAGCTAACAGGGCACCAGTTGGACTGATTCTTTAAATGCTGCCATAGGTGTTTTGATGCAGCATTCAATGTAGAATGGCAGTCTAAAACCTACATAAACCACTTCTCTGTGTTGCTGTTTAAAGCACAAGTGAACATGGGCATACACCTACACCTCCTCTAGACAACAGATTACTGCAGAATCTTTCTGCATACTAAACCAAATGCAAAGACTCATTTCAGGAGTTAGACGATTACCCAAGTTTTACTACTTAAACTATTTAAACTGAAATGTTTGAAGCCTCAAATATAAACAGCAAAATTCTTCTGGAAGCTTCAATGAGACAGCACTAGATTACAAACATTTAGTCCAACCTTTTATATAATACAGGAATTTCCTCTACAGTCTCAGGTGTAGAAATGATTTCCAGAGTTTGTTTGTTTAAGGAAAATTTTGAGAAAAAATTCCATTTGTTTGACAGTGTGGTAAACCACAACCACACTTTTCACAAATTATTTTGAAAACCTGCGTTAGTGGCTTGCATATTACCAAATTCAGATAATTAGAAACAACATCTAGTAGTTTTGATAATCCCCCAGACAGTTTAAAATAAATGGCTCAATTGATGTGATTTGCTGTCTGATTTTTGTTCTAAAACATAAGGTGTTCCACAGAAAACTGAGAAGGCATAAAACCCTCTAGGAAGACCCCAGTTAGGAGGCAGCTCAAAGTTGGAATATCTACAGTTAGCCCAAACCTCTAACATCATAACACTGTCCTGTAGTGCGCAAAATACAAACATTACATACGTGTTTTAAGATACCATCTTTCCAAAGCAGTATTTGAAAAACCTCCCATCCACAAGCTATCACTGATGGTGTTTTGGTGGCTTGTGTCTCACTGACAAAAAAAACATTTAAGTTCTGCACAGATCTTATTTTCAGGTGTTTGTTTACAGTCCAGTTAGGTGAAGATTTTCTCTTTGGTATTTTATTCCATGCCATTTCCATAAAATTCAGTTTGTGTCTTAGGTAGTTTTTTATTCCAATGAGAAGCACAGCCAGCTGTCCAATGTCAGTGGACTTCTCCCACAGGTCAAATAAGCGCATGTGACCCTTAGCAACAGTTTTGCTGGTATGTAAGCATTCTAAATACATGGAAATTATATGTTATGGGTGCTCAACTTGAAGAATTGCTAAACTCATAATGCTATTTCTTCTTAGCAACTCACTCTAGAGAAAAACTCTCTGAAATTCTCCTTACCAATCACATCATTATCATAATGAGTTCATGTCCTAAAGACATTGCATTAAAGGAGCAGCTTGAACTGAATTCACAGATTTTGCACAATACTAATCCACTCGTAAGACTCAGCCTTATGCTCAAAATATTCATTTTATGCGAAGCCTCGAGGAAAGGTGTTATTCCCAGCTCCAACCACAATTTCTCCCACTTCTGCCCTCTCTTCTGGACTCCTCTTGAGATATCCCATGCTTCAAGGTCACCTGCTCAGTTGCAGCTTACTGAACATCCTGAGTCATCCCGGGTACATTTCCAATGTGTGCAATTAATTCTTTAGCCTCTCTCAGGCACAATTGGATAGAGGTAAAACAATCCACAAGCAATGATACAATGATACAACAGGCCACAAGGCCTTGTGATACAAGTATCCCAAAGTCTTACAAGAGAAATACAAATTCACAGTACCGTGTGATAAAGCGCATTCATCACAGGCTGAACCTGAAGTGTGAAATCACACATTTGTGCACCTAAATCTCTTTAGTTAGTGAACATTATGGTCTGAAACTACATGTGACATATGGCTGCAACATGCTTGAAAAAGGCTGCCAGAACTGGGGCTGTTTGGGAAAGCAGATCACCATCCTCTGCATTTTGCTGCCTCACTAGCACCAGCGTTGCTCACAAGCCAGGCCACAGGAACTTACACTGGCTTAGTTAAAATAGTGCCCAGAACAACCCGTTCACTGTGAGATTTACAAGCCAGTGAGCACAAAAAAAAAATCCATAGAAAGAAATCTCAGACACTCCCCCACACCTCCACGTGAAATGTTAAGCTCTTTCAAATCTTTTGCTGGGCTGCACATCCTCGGATTTTCCTGCTACGTTTGCTTCCATCCACCTCCCTGGTTCATCTGCCGCTGCAGGGCATCTGCAAAGCGGTACATGCTGCACTGCCATCAGTGCTCTGATGACACCCAGCTCCCTATCTCCTTCCCTCTTGACCCAGACACAGCTGCTGGCAACCTCAAACAATGTCTGGCAGAAATTGGTTTCTGGAGGAAAGCCAGCTGGCTGCTGCTCAACCTGGACAAGGCAGAAATAATGCTAATCAGCAGGGGGAAGCGCTTTGAGGACCTGGTGAAATTCATAAGTGCTCCATCAGCTGAGGGCATTTATCTGGCCATCATCCTAAGCAGAGTACAGTGCAACCACCACGTTGGTTTAACTTCCTTACAACTTCACCAAAAGATTCACTCACTCTTTGTAAAATGCCTGCTTCATTTTGAAAGATCTCAACAGCTTTCCTTTGAGTTTGATTCTGAAAACTGCACTGGGAACCTACATAGATGGCCAGGAGTGCCACTTCTGGTCCTCTTCTAGATAACAAACCGAAACAATTGCAAGCCTGTTCCCTGGTGTCTTGCACATCCATCATTTTATAGCATAACTCATCTGGAAAGTGTCACTTCTAAAAACAGCATTCACTGATGCTTTAGATAACATTTTAAAAGCAATTTACACCCCACCTCTGAAAAGCAGCAGCTTGGTTATCTTAAAAATCAAGCAATGTGACCAGGTCTATTTTCCTCAGTCAAGTCCAAGGATTTTAGGTAAATGATGAGCAGCATGCATTGGGACAGATGATCTTTTATTTTATTCTCAATTCTACCTTATAAGGAACAAATAAGTCTGCATTAAAATTCTCAGCATTTTGCAAGGGGTAATAACTCAGTGACTTAATTTACTCATTCAGTAGCAAGACATTAATATTTTGAAATCCTAGAAGCAAGAACAGATGTAACACTTAAGTCTGTTACCACAAAACAAAGACCAGAATTGACAGTATTGTATTTTATCTTTGAACTGCACATCTGAAGCAGGCTTTTGGCGTATCTTTCTAACCCATACTGATCATTCAATTACTGCTAGAAACTTATTTTTCTTTCCACAGAATGGGTCAGGTTGGAAGGGACCACAGTGGGTCATCTGGTCCAACTTCCCTGCTCCAGCAGGGTCATGCCAGAGCACTTGGCACAAGATTGCATCCATATGGTTCTTGAATTTCTCCAGTGAGGAAGACTCTACAACCTCTCCAGGCAATCTGTTCCAGTGCACTGTCACTTGCACAGTAAAGAAGTTCTTCCTTGTATTCAAGTGGAATTTCCTATGCACCAGTTTCTGCCCATTGCCTCTTGTTCTATTGCTCAGCACCACTGAGAAGAGCCTGGCTCCATCCTCTTGGCACCCTCCCTTGAGATATCAATAGACATTGATAAAATGTATTCTGTCGCCTCTTCTTGAGGCTGAACAGGACCAGCTTCCTTAGCCTTTCTTCATAAGAGAGATGTTTCAGTCCCCTCATCACCTTTGTTGCTCTCCACTGGACCCACTCTATGAGTGGGTCCTCTCTTTAAAGGTCAGCCTGCAGGATCTTTTGCCACTTATGTGGACTTGGGTTTACACCAGAGGTACCTGACTCAACCTCTTCATTCAAGACAACTACACATTAGTTTAATGTTGCTTGATCCATTTCCAGACCACAGTAAAGGCAGCAAAATCACAGCAGGAGGCTTCTTGCTAATGAGCAGTATTATTAGATGGTAAAGCTGCTTAGCTTTGCAAACATGAGGGAAAGGAAGGTAGTTTTATGAGCATGGTTTGTTTCCTTTCTATAGGTATCTTCTGTCAAACAATCATCTTTACTTGCATTTGTTGTCATCTTCAAATAGATAGTGCAGTAGGCCAGTGTAAAAGGTAGAAACTATTTGCTGTTTGTACCTGCTGAAAATATCTGTTTGAAATACACATATTGTTTCAACACAGCTATGTGGGAAAAAAAAATCCCAAAACAAAACAAACCCACAAAAACCCAAGCTCCACAACTTCTAAGTCTCACGGGAATCTGGAGGCTTCTTTTTGGCCAAATTAGTTCTGGCTATATCCTTTTAAAGCTAAGCAGAGGCAATGACGTTGGTAAAAGAAGGCAGGTTATGCAAGGCTGAGCAGATATCTTCAGCACAGTGTGTATGGGACAGCAGCTCTCCAGGGTAACAGACAATAGCTTCATTTAAAAAGAAAAAACAAAAAGCATATAAAAGAGAAAAGCTGTGGAAACAAATTAATTTGGAATATGTAAAAAAGGATTATGAAAGAAAGCACAAACTTTCCTTCTCCGCCAAAGCGATTTGCTATGTGTACATCTTTGCCTTGTTACAGTTTATTATGGAGTTGGGTAGCTAAAAGAGAAAGAATTCAAATAAGGAGAGGCTGCAAAAAGGCTGGCTCCTACTGTGAGCACAGGGGTGAGGAGAACATGGAATAATACATGAAAAAAGCAGCTCATTGCAACAAAGTGACTTGTTAAGCCTTCAAAGTCTTGTCACGAGTGCTCCTCCAAGCAGTGTAACTGATTGCATGGCACATAGTGGGGGTTCAATAGTGTATATTTCTGACTTCTCTTTTCTAAAAAGAAACACTATACAGCCAAAATACAACAACCTTCCACACATACCTACATGCTGTGAACACCAAAAAGCAAATCAAGTTGCCGAGCGTGGTACATGGCAGTATAACAAGGGGTCATGGGATGAAAGCAAGAAAGAAAACATTTTAGGCTGAGCATCAGGGGGAAAAGACTTTTGCTGAACTGTGAAAATGCTACATGCCCACGTTAAAAATTAGCTAGACAAAGCACTAGAAATTACTTTGTACACTACAACTCTGCACTGGCAGAGAGATGGAGCAGAACTAATTTGCCTCTGCAAACCCTAACTTGTTATGATCCTTCATAAAAAACAGTCTACAACAGCTCTCAGATTTAACAAAGGCTTGCACTTAGAAGAGAAAATGAAACTGGGAAAGCAGAACATCTCCGTGCAAGCCCATTTACACTGAGAGCAGCACAGCGTGGGAGGTGCAGTCATTCAGGTGCATTATGCTCTGACTTAAGTTGAGAGAATCATTTACAGTAAAGAAACAGGAGTGATACCTTTTTAGCATTTTTATCATCATGGCTTTCTTAGCACACCACAGTTTGGGGAAAAAAAAAACAAAAACAAAAAAGTAATCAGCACATTATCTTTGAGAAAAAAAAGAACTCACTTTGCCTATCTACTAAATTTTTTCTGATTTCCCCATCTACACATTAATCCAGGCCCAATTTCACCAAATCCAAAAGAGCAGCTGATGTCTCAGGAAACACTGCATGCCTACACATTTTATAAAATACAACACCTGTGCAGGAGGGAAAGGCTCAGGTTAATGTTTCCACTCAGTCACAATTCAGTTATAATTCACTCTTCTGACAACAACTGGCAAACCAGTGGCTGATGCATCCTGGCCAGCAGGTCAGCAGTATTGTAGCTCCAGGCTACCCACACCTCCTACCCAGTAGTACTGATCTGGGATGGCCTAAGAGGGGCTTTGGAGACGAAAAGGCCTGCTCATATCCCCAAATCCCAGAACATATCATGCAAACATATATGCTCTCCATATTGACAATGTTTACTTTATGGATGTTCCTGGTAATAATCAGGGGATGAATTCTTGATTTCCACTGATTGCAATTCATCACAAATATGGCAAGTAGATGTCATTGGTATGCAATTGGAGGCACATACTACATTAGGAAAAAGGGCCTGAATATCTGTAACAGAGGTCATAAATAAAATGAACTAGAGCATATGAGATGAAATTCCTTTCCCTGGTCTTGACAGAGGCATATGATTTCCATTAGTAAAAGGACCACTGTAAAACTTACAGCAGAGGAACTGATTTTCCCTTGGTAGTCTTCTTCACTATAGGTCTTCAGAATTTGTTTGCATTTTGGTAAATGTTTTCAACTAAAGAACATATATGTAGAATATAAGTGGTTTCAACACTGCAGAACTGGCTCCTTTAGCTCCTTATGTGAAGCTAGGAAGATGTGCTCCATCTTATATCAGCTGAAACTCAACTTTTCACAATTATCCAGACAAATGAAACTCAGCCTGCCTAATTCTCATGAACACACACAAGCACCACCAACAAAGTTTTAATTTGAGCAATTTGAACTCATCTGTTCTCAGATACAATTACCCTACAAAATAAAGCTTCTATCTGGTGCACTTTGCACAGGTATAAATAGTACAAGAGGTGAAAGAAATATGAATTATTCCTTAATAACTGCTGTTTGTAGGTGATAAAAAAAGCATACTGCTGGCACCATTCCCCTGAAATCTTAAACCCAATCCCAGGAAAGCACTAGAGAAAAAGTTGTACCTACGTGCCCATGTTAAATTTAAGAATTGGTTTAAGTACCTTCCCTATACCAAGGCCCTGAGCAAGTGAAATATGATTTTTGTCTTTAAAATATTAAAAAGATACAGGCTGCCCAAGTGTTTTACATTTCTTTTTCCTTCTTGACTTCTAATTCATTTCTGACATAGTGTTTCCTTTCAGTCTCTTGTCTGTACCATAAATCTACCTGTAATAATTTGGTACAAGTCACACACTTTGCATGAAAATGGGTCCTGCACCCTTCCCAGTCACAGGATGTGAGGTACAACGTCCATCATAAGTCATGTACAAAGTATAGTTTCAGTAACCGAAATCTCTCATTCAGGCATTACATCCCATTGTGCTTCCTGGTATATCATAGACAGATGGAATTAATTCAGCTATTTACTCCAGAGTAAATCACTACTCCAAGAATGTAAGCAGCCTAACATCAGGAGCAAATGAGATCAAAATTAGGCTGTCTTATATGAACTTTGGTTTGTAGAAACATTAACTGTATTTATGGTCTTGGAGTTCCCATTATTCACAGAGCTGAGACACTACAAACTGCAGTCACACACGTGCACCTTACCAACTGGAAGAAAACATTTGAAATTTATTTTCAGAAAAAATACCATCAGTTTCGTTTCCTTCGGTTTTTGTTCGTTTGTTGGGAGTTTTTTTTTTCTTTTTCTTTTTTCTCCCAAAGCTTGCACAGAACTATCCAGTCTCTGCAACTGTGATCCAAAAATTAGCTTGGGAAAGCAGGAAGGTGCTAACTAGGCACTGGATCAGGCAATAACACAGGAGCTGACACACAATTTCACGGCACTATCTCAGTTCTGCCTGATTGCATGTTGCGTCTCTCGTCAGACACCTTGACACACAGGTGTAAACACCTCCACCAAATTATTCAGGAATCACAATGCAAGAAGATGGGACAGACATCTTCAGGTGCATAAAAGTTTTAGAGTGACACACAGGATGATGTTGGCCCCTTTGTTTCTGTAATGGAGATGAATAGAAGCAAAAACTGAAAGAGTAGTTTCTCCAGCTGTCGATCATAAGACCTTAGCATATATATGGCATGTCCATCACGTGCCACTGGTACAGGGCCCTTCATATTTTGTGAAGTAGGATAGCAAGCTTAGACAACTCAGAAAACACTGCTGAGCAGATATCAACCTGTCAAAAATCAGGTTTACTTATTTAAGATCATAACATTTTTTTAAATCACTAGGAATTTCTGGGGAACACTAAAACCCAGACCTAGGACAATGCCTTCCTTTTCCTAACTCATTATTTTTCTAATGATGCCTTTTTTGGTTTTTTTGGGTTGAGGTGTTTTGGGTGTTTTTGTGGGGTTTTGTTTACAACTCTGCTCATCAAATTTGCACAGTAACAATATGAAGAAAACACAGAGAAGCAAATCCAAGCTAATTGATAGACAGCATGAGCATGTTTCACATAAACATTCATTATACACAGTGGTACTGCTGAAGCTGCTGCACTGGCCACAGACCCTACAGTTTAGTACCACTGACCTTAATAGCAGGCAGATGAAGAGCAAAACTGACACGTCAAGTATAAAGCTAGAGTAATTTGCACTCTTTTGACCAGATCCTGAGCTGGCACACAGTGACCATAGCTTCCCCAAGATCAACGGTATGAGGTCAATTTTTTTTCTAGCTCAGTCAACAACTTTTAATCTGGGCACTGCCAGGGAATCAGAGAAATCACTCAGCATTTGTTAAACTGCCAAATTAAAACTTCCGAGTTGTAGGTTCTTTCATCTTGATACCCATGTTTAAATACACATTTCATATTACTAGAGCTGCAAGAAATCAAATTATTTCAGATCACAGTTATTTGGAGACTCTTTCCCCTCCCTGTTACTGACTCAGAGGGAGTCTACTGAAACTTCCCAGTGGAATCTGCATGCAGGGTTCAAATAAGCCCATATATTCAATGCCTGTTTTACTCACAAAGAATAAAACATCCTTTTCTGAGTGAAGACATGGTGAAAATAATTTCCTTTTCCTCATGGATTTTCTGGAAAGAAAACTGGGATATGTCATAGCCTGTGGAGTACCCTTGTCTTCCCTAGAGTAGACAGGTTGTGCTATGGAAAGCTACTTGACATGCAAGGCAACTAAATCAGTGAAAGCACATCAACAAGATGGGTGTTTGCTTTGTCTTCACCTTGAGGTAGGAGCTGTGTCAGCAAACACTGAATTAAGAATACATGACAGGTAAGACTTCTCCATTCACCTAAACGTTCCCCTCCATCACTGCGAACTGCACCATAATTCCCTGTCTTTCCATATGTGTTCCAGTTTGTCTTTCATCATCTCTTCGTGATTTCTGTCCCACAGCAGTCCTCCAGCACACCGCCCTGCTCGTCATCTCCTCTTTTATATTGCTACAGGTGATCTCACCCATTCAAGGGGACCCAGCCATCACACAACCCTCATGTCACCTGCCCACAGGTCACCTGTCACTCAGCTTCCCCATATCAGCATTTGCTAAATACAGTAATGATGTGTACATGTAACAGATGCAAACAAATATTTGCAACAAGACATTTGCAGGGCAGCAAAACCTTTCATTTCCTGTAATGAAATCATGTTAAAAGGCTAAAATTCCTTTGAATAAAATGTACAGAAACTACAAAATTCACAAGAGATGGAAAATTAGCGAGGACACAGAAATGGGCTGAGATGTGGAGAGACTGAACCTAAGAACAGAAAATTTGCAAGATTAGGTTCAACTTGGAAAAAATACAATACAGCTATGTTTTTTCTTAATAAAAAAGAAAAAAACCTCCAGACCACACAAACCTAGAAAGCAGCAACGGGTAGGAGAGACTGAGGGTCAGTAACAGATAGTAAATTAGACATGACTCCACAATGCAGTCTGACAGCAAAAAAGGTCACCACAATTTTAGGTTGCATACGCAGAGACAGCAAGTAACAGGGAAGTAATGGTTTTTATCTATATTGATTGGGTGCAGTCTACTACGGAAAAAAACCATGCTCAATTCTGTGTTTTGTGTAAACAAAAACTAATGGCAGTTTGGAGGGACTTCATACAAAACAGCCACAGAATAGCTTGGAGGGCTAGCAGAACTAACCAAGGAAAATGAAAAGCTGGCCAAAAAAAAAAAAAAAAAAAAAAAAACCCACAAAAAAATACCACCAAACTAGACATTCTCTTACAAAGACATTAGAACATTTCAAGAAGTTGACAAAAAATTATTGCTGAGGATAGGCTAGGCAAACCTGCTTACTTTTGCACCAAAAGCAGTCAAGACTTACTTTGAGAATTATCAAATCTAACTTGGAAGGCTGTTAACATTGATGGGGCAATTATTTCCAGAACTGCTTTCCTGTATAAATGTCCAGCTGCACCCTGGGAATTGTTTCTGGTCCACACAATAGCTAAGAAAAGCACAACAATGTGAAAGACTGGAAAGAAGATGCACCAAAGAAGATGCAAAACTTACTCAGCATTGCAAAAGGGAACATCAGTAAAACTTGTGGAAGAAAAATTAAGGAGTAGGCCTGGGCTAAACACTTAGGCAATATTTCTGAAGGCTGAGATCAATCAGTTAGATGACCTTGTACCACCCTAAGGCCAAAATTCAATCTGACATAAGGGGATTTAAAACTTGAAGCTGCATCAGAAGGCACATTATTGAGCTGAGGTGGACAACCAAGGCCAGTGTATTTTGAACAAGTACCTCAAAATGACTGGTGCAAGTTCCTCCCCGTGACATCCTTCGAGGTAGTATACTCCTAATAGTAAAACCCACAGAAAAGAGAAGATTTCTGGCAGTATTAAAAGACTTCACAGCACTTTCTGCTTCCCAGATTTCTGGGAACAGCTCAATCACTTCATGCTCTCTGCTGATCAGAAAGCAGTAAAAGTCTTTATAGCACCCAGGTCAAGCTAACAAGCTCCTGCAGGAATCAAAGCCTACAAGCCTGGGCTTTGCTTTGCACTGTCCTCATGGCTCCTGGCTGGGCTCAGGGTGTGGGCTGAGCCTGCTCCTGTCTGCAAATCCACTGCCTCACGAAACAGTGAAGTCAGTAAGCAACCACGCAAAATGCCTCTGTGTGAAGAGGGAAGGCAAGACAGAAAAAAATAAAAATCAATGCCTGAAGAAAGCACTGGCATCTCAATATGCCATTCAAAGGCAAAGCCATCTTGATGTAGTGCAAGATAGAGTAGTCATTTTACTTCCATTGGCTTTCTCAACATCCTATGCTACTTACAATTCATTTAAGAAATCAGTATATTTCAACACTCCTTTTAATTCCAAGCTGGAAGTGCTTAATATTGAATTGTCACAAGTTCAAAAGAGGGAGAAAAAAAAAAGAAAAAAAGCAAAAGGCAGTACAATAGCAAAAGAAATCCCAATCCATCTTTTCACTGAGGTGCATTGCTTTGCTAATTTTCCTGTAGAAAAACAAAGTAGCTCTGGACAGCTGGTTAAAAGAAGCTGTTAATTTAGAATAACCTGTTTGCTAATTGCCTTCAACCTTGGTCAGTCAGTTTCTGCACTCTAAACCCTAAAGGTAGTTTGAAATGAATGCATCTAGGGAGTGGGGAGTAATTAATGCAAGCAGGCAGCCATGGCTGGAAGACAGAGGTTACAGTGAAGGGAGGAAAGGTCTAAACCAGTGCACACGCTCCTAGAAATTGGCCCCTGTGCTCTCTCCCTCTGCTCCCCCTCCTTTTCCTTTCTGCTGTAGAGCTGCAGCTACAGCTGGAGCTCTCTGCCAAAGCAGGGGTGTCCCACTGCCCCTCAGGCACTCTGCCACCACCAGCAAAAAAAACTTTGCAGGCAGCAGCTCCAGCAACAGCACAAACAGCACAGTGAGCAAAGATCCTGCATGCAGCTGTGCTGATGGCCCTCCCTCCCTAATCTGTCCCTCTCCTTGCTGGGAGCCATGGGAGACTCCTCACTGGGACCTACAGCACCAGCCCCCCTTTCCAGAAAGCTTCCCTGGCCAAAAGATGCAGAAGACTTCCACCAGCTTGTGGGTACCGGAGAAAATATCCTCCTGCATCCCAGAACCCCAAAATGCAACCCATGTAGAAATACAGCTTCCACCAACTCTTCACAGGCATAAAGGATGATCTTCTCTTTTCCCAGCTTGCTCATCTCCTATCACCAGGGTAAGGTTGCCCCCTGACCAACTTCAGGGTGAGAGGCTGCAGAGGGAGTGGAAAGGGAAAAAAAAAACCTGGAAATTAGTCACTCATTTTACAAGCTGCCTCTGCCTGGTTTGCCATGCGCTTAAAATAGAAAAACAACTGACCTGTGAGTTATTTAAACATGAGTGTAACATTTAGGAGGCACAAGGCAGGGCGTGCAGATTTTATCCGACTGATGTCTGCCTGACCCCTGCAAGTCCCCAGGTGACCCTAGTACACATGGCCACTGTGGCCAGCAGTTCCCTGCTGGTGTCCCCACTGCCTCCCTGGGTGCCAAGCAAAAACATGGCCCTGGTTCACACTGTCCAAGGGAGAGTCTCACTTAGAAAAGCAGGCAAGGCTAACAGAAGCCAGGCTTGTTTCCTTAAAATAAACATGGCATCATCCTCAATAGATTTCCATTCTGGCAGTAGCCTAGTGCATTTTCCTGCAACAGTGAAGCAGATGCACAATGTTTAGAGGGAGCTGGGAGTCACAGCTCTGAAACAGAATTTCTAGCAAGCTGTATATGCTAGGACCCATTGTGCTTCCAACTTCCAAGGGACATTAAAGAAAGCCATGATCGGGCAGGAGTCTGGAAACAGAGCCCCTCCCTTCTTTAACTCCATCCCTTGAATGTCAACCAATTCCAGCCACTGTGTCCTGACTTCTAATGCTTATTAAAATCACAGAATCATTAAGGTTGGAAAAGATCATCAAGTCCAACCTTTGACTGATCACCACCATGCCAACTAAATCGCAGCACTAAGTGCCACATCCACTCATTTCTTTAACACTTCTAGGAATGGTGACCCCACCATCTCCATGACCAGCCCATTCCAATGTTTAACCACCCCCTCAGGGCAAAAGCTCTTCCTGACCTTCAATCTGAACCTCCCTTGCTGCAGTCTGTCCTCTCATCCTGTCACGGGTTGCCTGGGAGGAGAGCCTGATGCCCACCTGGCTATAACATCCTTTCAGGCATTTATAGAGACCAATAAGGTCCTCCCCAGCCTCCTTTTCTCCAGGTTAAACACCCTGCTTCCTCAAGTGCTCCTCATATGATTTAATCTCTTCTCATAAGATTTAATCTCTAGACCATTCACCAGCCTTGAGTTTGTGATTTGTATTGCAACAGCCTATGCCACAACTACATTTGGAAAGAAAGAATAAAAAAAAAAAAAAATGAGAAAAGCCTTAATAAAAGCCGGTTTCAAGCTCATACCATCCTTTATACTTTAGCATAAAGTCATCCCAATGGGCAGAGGTGGGATGCTTAAAGTGCTCAAGAAAATCTACATGCCTCTGCAGTTTGCAAAAGAGGGTTTAAGCCATGACTTACTTTTGGGCTTAAGTTGTCTAATGTAATACACCTTTTTCTCTTGAACATTCCCACAATTTTATCAGCTACATAGAGTCTTACATGTACCTGGTACCTCCAAGCCAGGCACTACCTTGATGGCAGATTGCATGATGCTGCCTAACCACTTCCTATTTAAACACTTCACCAAATACTTACGTTATCAGAGGTATGGTTTAAAATACAGCAGTAATTTCCAACCATGCTTCTAGGCATAATAATGTGAAGGATGAAAAGCCAAGCCTTCTAAGAGTGGGAAGGATATGAAGATAGTTTTTTGGCAGCTCTATGTCAGTAGGGCACTATTCTGAAATATGTCATCTTCAAGTGATTATGGCCTGTCTGCTACAGCAACACAGCACACAACACCAGCAGAGAGAAACTGCAAGGCATGTATATGCACACATATGTGTACTTCAGCCAGCATCACACCCAGGTCCTCAGCAGGAGTACGGAAGTTTTATTGCCTTTTTTTTCCTTAAACACAGCATAGCTCTAGATTATTGTTTCTCCAGGGGCAAGTACATTCCTGTTCTCCCCACACTGCTAAATCCAGTAGTGCCTTAAGAGGCTTTGTCTTAATAATTTTCACCACTGTTATTGATAGATGTATTGATACTGGAGGTGGCCAGGTCAGGTTGTAATGACTCTCTGAACTCATGAGTTATTTATGAACACCTGCTAATTTGCATCACGTGGAATTGCTGAGTTACAACACACACCATCTTGTAACCCCCATGTTCTCTCATGGAGAGCACAGGCTGCTCCCATTCAAAAGGAGTCCAATACATCAGTGAAATCCCAACTGTACCAAAACAGCAGAGGCTTAGCACAAGCTAGCACTTCACATTCTCCCCTTCACTACTAACACACAAGACTGCCCTTTGCAAGGTGTTCTCCAGACATGTTATTGTCACAACACCACCATATGGAAAAAAACCTGAGCCAGTGCAAGAAAGGTAGGGCTTTGTTCCAATGCTGAAAGTATTTTCTTAGCAAAAAAATAGCTCTGAAAAAAACTATACATAACCCTAAAAGGAGCTTCCTGTATCTTCAAACCCACATTGTCAGAGAGTAGCCACCTCCAGCCCTTTTTGTTAGCTTCCAGGATGAAGGGAGTAAATGTGGGCTTCCATTTTAGAGGGGAGGTAAGCACCAGCCACTACCCCTGATTTCCATGACAACTGCAAACTCTCAACACATCTTCAGATTTGGTTGCTGGTGTTTCTGTCTCTTGAGCTAATGCCAAGCTAACTCTAGCAGCAAAATTATCATGCAAAGGCATGTGGTCCATTAAAAATATGAGTCAGAGTTGCAGGGTGATGTCACATCAGCTGCCCCTGATGATAACTATCAAAAGTTAGCACAAGCTTCCAAATCACAAATGCCTTGGCTCTGATCCTGTTTTAGTGAATCTGCTTTTACGATTAAACCATCACTGTAATTGGCACTGGAAGAGCATTGGCAGTCTGCTGTGGTCGCCTTCCCTGCAAAGCATGTTTGTGATGCTCATCTCTGAATGATGCATAGTGTCTGCCTGTCTTCAAATAAAAAAACATTTAAAAAAGGAAGGTATGAACAGTGGCTGGCAGGTAGACTGGTCAGCAGTGATTCACTCCCTGGCAGCCATGATGAGAGCACCACAGACTAAATTCAACCCTGGTGGAGGTGGGTATTTCTCCATTTCCTTTCATGGCATTGCACCTATGTTACACCAGGTATGAAGTTTGGCTTTCTATATTTAATAAAGTATGGTAACTGCCTTTCACTGGCCACCAGCTTTTTACAAGTGCTACACTCTAGTTTGGGCAAGAGCTTGTTAGGGCAGCTGGATTGCATTGGACTCCATAGGCAGATGGTGGGGAGCAGTCAGGGAAGGGGAAGAGACAGAGGGAGCAATGTGCCTTATGTACTTAAATAGCTGGGTTGTTGGAGGAAAAAACCCACATGCAGCAGCAAAAACCAACCAATGCCTAGGAGCTGGGGAGAGGGATTTACACACTTTACATTTTCTAATTTCCCTCTGGATAAGAATCATATAGTTTATCTAGCCTTTTAGGCTGTGGAAAAAGGGAGGAATATGGGTTTTTGAGCACACTACCATTGCACGTGCCTGCATTACTAAACCTGTCTTTCTTTTCCCCCAAGCACAAATGGTAGATAAAATTAAAAAAATTAGGCTGGCATTGAGTATTGTGACACACGAGGTACTAAACCTTTGGGTGGTTGGTGAATTTCTCAAATAGATTAGAAGTTAGCATGAGGCAAATGAAAATAACCTTCCCCTCCCCCCACTACTAAATAAAGCACAGAAGGGAGAAAGGATGGGGGGGCAATTGTAGAGATTTCTCCTCCCCTTTTGTTGTCCCCCTCCTCTTTCCCGATATTGATATTCCTCTGCTTTTTGATCTCTGCACTTCTTTGTTTTGGCTTCACAGGTATCAAGGGAAAATGGCTAGCAGTGAGTTCTGTAGCTTTTCCTGCTCTACAGCCCCTCTGGCTTAGCCAGCTGGATCACACTGAATTAGTCAAGTACTTCATTATCTCCCTTCTCTGCACATTTAGCTCCAGGTAATAAAATGCCCAAACAAGAGAGCCAATGCCTTCTGCTGCACTGTCTGTGAAGTTTTGTTGTTGTGGCCAATTCTGCATATCAGCATTGTGCTATGGGAGGGCATCACTTTTCATCCCTTGCCTGCAGTGCTTCCCAATCTCCATTTAGTCACAGCAGTTAGCTAACCATGTAGCTGTTGATAACATAGCACAGTTTTGGAGCCCCTCAGCCTTCAGGAGGTCTGGGATTTCTCTTCCCAGTGTGGGCCTACAGGAGGAGAGGCAGCTAGCTGGGAGAGCCAGACCAATTACATGGTGAGGATGGATGCAGGGCTGCGGATGTGAGCATTGCTCTTATTAGCGGCCAGTGGGGTAGGAGTTTTGCACTAGGGTGTTTTCTGCAGTGGTGAGCTGCTAGCCAGATATCTAGGTCAGGTAGGGAAAGCCGTAGACCGAAATCCAGGCAGTTGCTTTGCGCACCCTTCTGTTGTGAGGCGCTGTACCATGCAGAGGAAGAGAGTTTTTTATTATTATTGGGGGTGGTGGCTTTATTTTTTTTCTCCTGACTCATTGCAATATAATGGCAGCTTCTCTTTTTCACATGTATTCTTCAGAACAAATGCTAAAAATCCATTTTAATATATTTTTAATTTATATTTTTTTAAATACATTTTTCTCCTCCCCCTGCTCCATAGGATTTTTTCCCCCCTAAGATGACCTTTAGTTAAAGCTATAAACTAGCTTGAGGCAATCTCTGGCAGCTCTGTCATGTGATGGGCAAAATGGGCCATATTTAAATCACATGGAAAAGAACAGAAAGAAAGAATCTGGTTCACCTCTTCAGTGTTTAACCTTATTCAGAATGGCCAGTGCTAAAAATCTCCTAAATGTTCTCTATTTGGGGGAAGGCATGAGAAAATACATGCTGGAAAAAAGTCTACCTTGCACAGAAATCTAAGTTTCAAGAAATCAGTTTTCTCTATGTGAATACAAAAAAAGGAACTGAAAAATAAGAGAAGATATGCAATTTTTTTTGGCAGTCACCTTTTCCCCCATCCTTGTTCCATCAAGTCCTCCAAATTTCTTCAGCCCACAGGAAAGAGGGTAGGGAAGAAACATGCGAACCAAATTCCACGCTAAGACACAGTGTTAAAGAAATTCAAATTCAGAGCACTATAAAAACAGGGGAAAAAAACTATATATGCATATTATAAATTTGATTCCCAGCCTGCTGAAGTAAACAGCTGACTCTATTGATTTCAGTGATCTGTAGATCAGTCCTTAGCGACAAAGAGAAGGACCTCATAACAAAGGTCCAGACTGCAGCATTTAGATAAAAATATTAACAGCACAATACTGCTAAATTAATCCAACTTCTTTTGATTATTGATGTCCTACTGTTTTCTGCCTGAAACAACATACACGATGCATCAGTCATTTATAAATTATTCATTCACAGTTATTTTGGCAGCAGCTTCTTTCCATTTATCAACTGATAAACGTACAGGAGATAAGAAGGGTAATTTTATAGCCCCTTGACATTTACCTTTGACACAATTTCCATATTTAATAAGGTAAAATACAAATGACATTTTGGGGATTCCAAAGTCCATATTATAAAGCTTCACTTTAACTTCTGTATCCATGTCACTTGAGATGAGTGAACCAAGCACATGCAAACCTCACATGCACACAAGTCCCTCTGAGCTGGCTTCTCAAGTGTGATTTAAGCAGCCCTGAAATGTGCTTGTTGTGCCATTTCAGAAATTGCAGAGCCTCTTCACAGCTGCAGTGGGAAAGATTATGGTTGACTTCAGAGGCTTGGATAACATCCAGAGAGCCACAGCTCTGGGGACTGTTGAAACCATGAGACATAGCCAGGTCAAGAACTTACTGTTGCCTGGCCTTATTTCTAAAGATCTCATCCATATTCCCACACACAAAGCTCTTGGCTGTTTCAGATCTTTGCCCAATATGACTAAAATAGTCATTCCATACGCTCAGTGAAATTACATCTTATAAACCCTGAGGTTAAAGACAGGGAAAATCAGGTTCCAGATACTCAAGAACTACATCTGTCTCACTGTCCATATTCATCTGCACCTTAGTTAGGTCTGCAACCCACTGGGCTGCGGTACCACAGCACATGACATGCGGTTGCCACACACTGCCAGAAGTGTGAGCCCCTCCAAGCAAACAAAAAGCAAGTGGAATTACTTCCATCCTAGAAAAGAATGACAGAGCCTTTGAACAGCATCTGTCCTATTTTTCAGTCTAGCCTTTGAGACAATTAAAGACAGACTTAATTTATTTTTTTAAGAGGAAAATAAAAAAAAAACCCCACACTATTTAAAATAGCAGAGCAGGAATAAATTATAACTGTACCATTAATCCCAAGATCTACAGAGACTACCAAAATCCTCCACACATGATAAAGTACCAAGAGACCACTGTGAAATTTGTATGCCACTTCTACAAGTCCTATAAGTATTGCACATTATGCATCTAGAAGTAATTACAGCACAGCAAATTAACTGTTGACTTGCTCTTGCCCTGTAATTCTAGACAGTATTCTTTGTGGAGTTGTTCTTTCAGGAGTAATATTATACAAGAGACATTAGCTGCCGGTTCATACCTGCACGTACTCCAATAAAACCCACTACTGTTCATGTGCAAGACACTGAGCTCTGCACAATACCTAAGGGACACAAGATGGAGAAACTTCAACTGGCAGATTAAATTGGCCAGGATAGACTTCACAAACAAAAAGAAATTTTTGGCGGATGGGATCACAGCATAGTTTGATCACCAACAACATCCACGAGTGCCATCATGGGGCAGTTATTAAGAGGCCACATAGGCCCCAGCCCAATTCCCCCCAACAAGGGTTTTTTTCTTAACATTGTCCTTGAAAAAGCCAAGCTAAACAGTCTCATGTTATATGATGAATGTTGGAATATGAAAGGTCAATTAGAAGCTGAGTTATGTTTTTTTGGTTTCTTTTTTTTTTTTTTTTTGATAAGTGCCAACAGATTAATGTATTCTGCACTTAGGAAAACAGTTCAACAACATCAACCCACTCTCAGAGACACATACAGATTTCACATTCATGGCTAGGACAGAGGAAACGGGAGCAAAGGTTGTGAGATGTCCTTTCTGTCATCAAGCCAATATACATATAATTCAGGTGTTATTACTGCTATTTATTCCAAAGGAAAACTAACAAAGCAGAACTCTAGAGGTTTGGAAGGGTTATTCAAAGTCAGATTCTCATGTAAAATTTTACATTTCAGGAGATTTCTTACCACAGATTTTGTGCTGGTGAAAGCTGCAGGACTGACAACTCTGGAAGCAAAGGCCTCCTGCCTCCTCACAGGAAAGGGAAGTACAGAGAGTGCTGTGGACCTTTTCTGCAGCAGGGCAGTGAGAAATTCCAGTCTAGATGCACAGACTACTGGGGAGGACTGGAAGCAGTAACCTAGGGCTGAAAGATACCACCTGGGTCATCTGAGATGCAAAGGTTAGAAGAATCCCCTATAAAACCAAAATTTCCCATGTACACCACACACTATGCAACACCTGCCACACTTCTCCCTTCCTGTATCCCATAATAAACTTCAGAGATGAACTACAAAAGACCAGGTGACTCAGAACAAAATTATCTTTTCCTAAAGTCCTTTCCTGCACTCTGTCCAGAGAGAGGTGATTTTCAGTCCTAGTACACTATGGTTCATGCTTCCATATTTGTTGGTTTCTTAAGTAAGACTTAAGTTTTATTCCAAATATATGGCAAGCCCCAGGGCTCAATTCAGATAAGCATGCTTCTGTTCTGGTGCCAAAAAAAACATCCTTTTTTTTTTTCTTGCAGCCATCATAAACCAGTCACCCTAGAAAAACCAGCTCTTTGTTCTTGGGGAAACAACAATTGTCAGAATATTTTACATGTAAATGAAACATGGGAGCTCATCTTCCTCTTTTATTTGTCATTGCAAGCTTTCCCCATTTACCATTCTGTTCCAATTTTCCCATTGAGCAGTGTATGGAATCTGCAATAGTGCATATTGTAATATGCAAATTGTATATAGCATTTTGGTGTCAGACACACTGAAATTAAATCAAATGGAAGAAAAAAAAAAGAAAGAGTGTAATAAAGGTACCTTTATGGCCTCAAGCTGTAGATAAATTGTGGTCTGTGGTAGTTAAACAACAGCTGTTCAGATTTAAAACAAAATTATGATAAGGATCCCCAGAAGATAACACCTCTTGAGGTAACAGCATTTACCTAAATGCATCTGTTAGCAGCAAACACCGTGACTTAAGACTGTTTATGTGATAGTTTATTCCCATTTGTTCTCCTTCTCCTCCCCCCACTCACATTGTTCAGCGAGAACGAACCCTTCCACAGCAATACCAACCTCGAGGGGCTCCAAGCACTTCTCCACCTGCCTTGGAAGGACAGACAGCCTCTCCCAGCTGCCCACAGGTGGAAGCAGGATGTGAGCCCTCCATGCTGGTAAGTGCAAGGATTATAGAACAGCAAGAAAGCAAATTGCTACAGTTAAAGAAAGAAAACAGCAGGACTAACACATTTTAGTAGGGGTACGTACACCGAGACTCAGCAATCTTTATACTCTTTGTGAACAGCAGTTCTTTAAGAGCTTTACACCCAATAAAATTTAAACTTTTATATATTTTTTTTTCTTCGTTTATTGCACCGGAGGTTTTTATTGCAGACATGTAGCAAGCCACCCATATGGAATTTCAGCAAGTGGCAACCACGCTCAGCCTGAGT